>DWCF01002187.1:0-25361 GCA_018230265.1 Delias oraia | reverse complement strand
TTCCGAAGGAATTAGTATAAGTACATTTTAAGAAGCAGGAAAAAATTGTATAATGAATGTTAATGGCAGGGAAAAAATGGAAATGTTTAAAAGTAAGAAATCAAAATCTTACATATAGTAATGTAAATAAATAAATAAAAAAAAATATACAAGTAGGCAATCAATTTATTTAGTCAGTATTAGGTTTTTAATATTTAAGTTTATCAGAAAGTCTGATCCAAATCTCGAGGTTACCTTAGTACAATTACGAATCAGAAAAAATGAAATATACCTACCTATTAAGTAAATAAATATCAGTTTGTATTTAGGTAGTCTAAGTTATAGCAGACAAATATTTTAAATCACTTGAAAAACCAAGATAAAAATATATTCTTTAAACGTACCTGTCTAATGAATTATTAAATCAGAATTTACTACAGCATTATTTGAAGACCATTCTGTATACATAGATAATATCTCCAAATGTAATAATTCTCCATTTTAGTATCTCATTTAGTCTAAAATTTCAGTAAAGAGTCAGTCGTTGTATTCAAAAATGAATTTGAAATTATCATAGGTACTTATATTTTATCGGCAATATGTTAAACGTGATTATTGAATTCTCAGAAAACAATATCAATAAATTTAACTTTTAAAATAACACTTAAATAGGACTATAAAATCAAACATACGATCCGCTCTCGTTTCAAAAGTGGGGAGCCGGATAACAGATCGTGCACTTTTAAGCGTAAATTGAAACGAAATTGAACGCGAGTAGCGGCTATTGATGACCGAGCTGTTTTGAGCAATAAATTTGTGGAATACTCATTACATAGACAATCCGGATATATATAAATCATAGACGCGAGCTCCGTTCGCAATGGTCGCGGCGCGGTCTCGGCAATGATGGCCGCGGCCCGCGGCGCATTCCGCCCGTAAGGCGTAATTAGTTCAGTATGCGATGAGCCTTTGTCTAACAGTTCAGCTCACCTTGTCGGCTTTTTACGAGTGGCTTTTAAATGCTGATCGTTTCACGTATTCGACCTTTAATAGAGGACGCGTCCCTTTTGGCACAACGCTTAGTTGCGAATGACTCGTTGCGTGATATCAGCACCAAAGATTTATTACATTGAATAAATGCTATTACAATTTCATATTGCGTTATGAAGTAGTTCTCTGTGTCAATTGCTTGTATAAACCTACTTTCTGAGAGTAGAGCAAAATTAAACAAGGGTAAATTGTAAATTGTACTTACTTTAACTATAGGTTTATAGCAATTAGTAGTTAGAAATCCCCAAATCCCCAAATTGGTTATATATTTATAATCTTTAAAGCTTTAAACTAATGTGTTTACTAAATCATAAAAACCTACAAACGATTTGACTGCGTTCATATAGATAGCTACCAGACAATCGGTCTCTATTAGAAAATACCCAAAACAACCAAACATAAAAGTAGGTAGGTAAACTAATGACTTGTTAAAAAAAATACTAATTTTAGAATAAATTATTGCCAAAATTCCATCTATCCTTACAACTATAGAGGTAGATATTATGTATTATTATTAATCTACATCTTTGTAATTTCAATCATTCTACAAAAAAGAATAATTAATTAATTAATTATAATTTCTATCATTCGTGGGAGAGCCATGCTGAAGCATATGCTGATGCAAATTGGGCCGGCTCGTCTGAGGTGATACCACGGGGTCACATAATACTCAGCTTAAAATGGAAGTTGTACCTGAAACAGTGCTTCTACTGTGTGGTCTGTGGCGCGATTGTCCATGGGTGGTAATGTTCTCTTACCATATATGATACCCACCTGCTCCGTTGTCCGCCATACCATAAAATAAAATACTTGTTATTCAGTTCTAACAAATCATGTCTCTAAAATAGCTTGTTAATTCGTTTAAAAGTTGATGTTCATTTCTTAACATCGAAAGCAATTAAGTAAGTGAAGTGTTAGTGCCGCGGGAAACTCAACAAACACGCGAACACCGTTTCCTACGCGTGTTTGTCAGACGTAAACCGCTCCTAGGCCAACACTGTTACGCAAATATGTTGAACATAGCACAAACATGCAGCAATGATCGTTAAAAATAATATTTATTCAGCTACCGCAGCTCCATGCCGTTTGAACCTCGGGATTATTTTCTTATACTTATCTAACTGTTAAACAAAGCAAACACATGACTTCTAGAGTGACAACTATTTATTATGCTTGGAGAAGGTAATAAAATTAGTTTGCGATAGCTTAGGTACCCAAAAGTATTTATGTGCTTTTAATATCTATACTTTAAAAAAATCTTTAACAAAATTTAATCAAATTGTATAACCATGGATAATTCAGGATCTATATGATATATTTATTTTTTTTAATAATAGGAAATCTATGTAAAGGAATGAAACCTGAAATTTTAGAAAACTAATAATAAACATTATTTGTTAAATGATTACTAGGTAACTAGGAACTTAAAATAAGTAACTGTTACATAAAGTTTATTTTTAAAGACTAATTCTATAATGTTATTCATACATTAATTAACGTTTCTCTATTTAATGACACATAAAGTTGTTTCATTATAATGTTTTCTCGCGGAAATTTATACTATAAGGAAACTACGCAATAAGAATAGGTACAATTTTTAATATTTACAACATAGATACCTTCATCAAGATGGCACCTACTATACCTTTTATAGGTAAGTTTATTAGTAATATTTGTCTAGGAAGCCAATAAGTATGAATTAATGATATTTTGAAGATAATAAATTGGCTCAACATTTTATTAGCGACAATTTATCGAGATGCTATTGAAAGCGTAGTAATACATTGACTCAAGTGCATTCATTGTACATGCGATGCTCAAACAAAAGCTTTAGAACGCTCAACAAATACGCAATTCACTTAATAACGTATTCAACCTGTACCTTACAATTTACATATTACCAAAACAATGATCGTATTCAAGCTTTAGGGACCGGACGATGAATGTTTTTATATGTAGGTACATTGCACAATGTATATGATACTTCGTGATTTATAAATAGCTCGAGGCAGCGGCAGGTGCGAGCGCTGCGCAGACGCTTGGACGCCATGCTTCCGCGAATCCAAACCAAACGTTTCAGGACTGCATACACTCTGTGTTCGATGCGCACCACTTAAGGGCAAACGGGCAGATTTTCCAACAGATTGCATTAATCACTTGCCTGTTTATAACAAGCTATGACTTTATTAAGCAATGTTAATATAACGGCTTAGCACATGATATCAAAATACTCATTTAAAAAGCTGTTTCACCTACATTCGTGATATCGTGTGTTAAAAAAATCGGTCGGATTAATGATTTATATGGCAGTTTATAAATCGTCTAGACACATGTACACAATAAATGGAAGAAATTGAACAAGAATATAGGACGTGGTGAACAGGCTCTGCCGGAGCATCGTTCGCGAGGTATTTGTTCGGAGACCGGGCAACAGGAAAACATACAGATATAAATGGAATCCCGATTGCGGAGCTTAATTCATCCGGCCGGCTGTTTAATGTCGTCCGAGGTTTTTATAGAAACAAAATGTAGCTTCATGATGCTGCTTTTTACGCTCACTTCATTTTTATATTTGATATGAGTTGCAATGCTACACAAGTTATAGCAACTGTTGCACAAGCCCTTTTCTTTGAGTAAACAGGACGTTGGTAAAGTGATCTATCAACGTACAGCTTAAATGGGTTTCGTTTTCGTAAATTATTTGTATACCTAATCAAATTACAATCGCTTAACATTGGCTCAATAAATGAAACCCAAAAGCTCGTATTGCTACCACTTACCGTATCACGATTCAATCTTTACGCGAACGGCCGAAAGGCTCAGGTCTCAGATGATGACACAAGGATAAAGGTTGTCTGGTAAGCGTTTGGACGGGAATAATGATAGGCGGTTGGCAGACTCTAGGGCGCCGATCGCTGACGCCGCGCGGACTGTCTGCAGCGCTCTGCGTATCACACATGCAGACACACAGACAAACATTGCTCAATTAGCATAACTAAGTATGCCGCGGCTTGTTCAAGGAATAAACATGCAATTAGAATTCTTTGCAGTGTTTTACTGCCAATGGAAAATATTTTGTGGACCCACAGCGTATATGTGTGGATTTTCATTTCTATATACGAATGTTGTTTTCATCTCTTATTGCCTTATCTTTTTGTTTGACCGAAGCTCTAATATATTGTTTACGGCATTTATTATCTAGCCCTTTGAACTAAGCCAGTGGCCTCGCTTCTACTAAAATTACGTCAACCTTGTAGACGAGGAATGAACTTTGAGGATTTATTTTGTTTTGATACATGTAATGTGAATAAAATCGAGGCGTGGATGTGTTAACGCGTTCGGACGGATTGGTATCGGCTGCGTGGGCTCGCTGTCCTCGGCGACGGTGTGTCTCATATCTCGTTCTGTACTCGCTCGCACCTGCGACCAATACTTGCGTCATTTACAAGTTACAACTTTAAAATAATAAAACTGGTTCCGATTTTGATCTATAAGACGGTGGATCGACGATTATTGTTCAAAACAAACACCTGGCAGACCCCGTGCTGACACGACACTCGATACGATCACGACTCGAATCGATCGCCGTACAATGGCTACTTCATTACATTTACAACAATACTCATTAAATTAAAGCACTTTTATTTTGAAATTCGTTTGGTGCATTTATTGTTTAATATCTTAAATCCCACTATCAGACTAAAAATTGTCTTTGAGCAACCTACTTCAGAGAAAATGTTTTCCATGACTATTTAAAAGATTGTATTATTATATCAGACTCATTACATTGAATACAAATAATAGTACCTAACTGTGAATTAATGACATACAAAAATATATCAGCAGTTAGTCAAAACGAAATTTATAATTATAACATTACATCAAGAAGTAATGAAAATAATCTGTAACGCCTCCAGTACCTACTCTAGCGAGGTTAAAAGTCATGTTTCTCGAAACTATGAGCATTTTCTTTGTTCTGCCCACCTTCACTTGTTTGCATAAATTAATTTAAGTCACAGTGTTTTCAATTCCTTACGCATTCCTTTTAAACAAATGTAGCCTTTTGACTCATTATTCCACCTTAGTTGGCGTTCCGTACACGTATGAGAAGACATATGTTTTTTAAACAAAGACCGCAGTGCATCGACCTGCCCTTATTTGGTAGAGACAGTATAAAAGACATAAGATGCTGTCTTATATGCCACAATCATATTATACTGTTAGTAAAAGAAATTGTATTTATGTGAGCGAATGTGTAAACAGTTCAGCTTTGAGAGAGTTTAATTATTTGTTATAAGTATAGAAACTGCTGACCTCAACTTAATTAGCATATTTGTAGAGTTTGTTTCGTAATGTTTACCTAATGAAAATAGCAGCCTATATCTTGCAGCAGAAGCAAGTTTCCCATACGTTGTAAACTAATCTTAACTATGTCTATTAACATAATTTATATGCAGCGTATAAAGTATGGGTCATAAAATAATATCCTATAAAATACACTTTAATTTTATTACGTATAAAATGAAGCTGTTGGAAAAATAATTCGGAGACTATTATAAGAGTTGACGTGATGAGAGTTCACAGGTGTACCGACAGCCAGTTGGGAGCGATATCACCTTACTAGGTTTCACATTAGTAAATTAATATGCCGTCTCATATAATATTAATAATTGTTTTATCGGCGGTATAAATTATTATATTATTAATTGATTCTTAGAATGAACTGCAAAACAAAGTGATTCATCTGGATTTTTGTCTTGGCAAGCACAGATGTGCGTTCGCGCAGCGGGTGTATTTATTAAATTAAGTGACATTTCATTTTCAAATCACTAACATTAATCTCGGATATTATGAGCTGCATTATCTTAGCAGGTGCACCTTGCGCAGAGCAAAGGTCTCCGCGCCATGACTGCGCTCATGGGTCAGCGCATGAGCGCTAAGTGCAGCAGAAGTTTCAATATTTTATATACTATCATCGACCTTACTCCAATCCAATAGTATCCAACGTATATACGAGAGAAGTTTGAGAGATTTTTATGTAGCCGTATCTCCACATTTTATGATCTTTATATTTCTTTGTACGAACTTTAATAGGTATATGACTAGTTTGAGAGCCTCGTAGCTGTTTTAAAAGTGTACCATGAATCGAGAGGAATCGGGTTCAAATCCCGGTCCAGACAATTATAAATTAAATTATAATTTATGTCTTAAAACTGTCGCACCCATCCTGAAGTATACTTCTACAATATATATGCTAATGCATTAATTGAGTCGGCTCGTTCGTAGTGATACCACGGGCTCACAAAATATTTATTTGAAAACGGTACCTACTTGTACTGTGTTTCGCAGAGTGTTAAAAGTGCCGCTTAAGCGGCGTAAAAATCCGGCAACACAACCGATGCACGGACTGAGGCGTGGTCGTTCATGGGCGGCTGTGTTCTATTACCATATAGGGGACCCACCTGCTCCGTTTCCCGCTATAGAATAAAAAAACTTTGATATGTTTACATTATCTACTTCAGACTTTAAGTTTCGTTGAAAATTAATTTACAGCATTATAAAGGTGTCATAAGTAGACCCTATATACAGCGTCATAGAATATTAATACCGGTATTATGACTGGGAAGACAATTTTTATCATAAAACTTAGGTATGCGTATGGATATATATTCCTAATAATTGTTTATAGGTTTTTAGGATGCACTTTATTATAACTTCGAACAAACCAAAATAACGAAACTTACGAGACTGATGCATTAAGCAATATTAATAGTGTAATGCAGGTACCCGAGTATTGTGCCTCCTGGCTCATTACCATAAGTAATTGCGTCTCAATAGTACATCTCGACAGTTATGCACAAGTACTTTACTCATTGCAGATTAGGTACAGGTGTTAATCACGAAATTATTCAAATTAAAATACTAGTTTTGCAATCTTTGCATAATTACACGAACAAGAATTATTGCCATTGGCTTTACATTCTGCTTTCCTACTTATAGTAGCATTAAAATAAGTTAGTAGACACAATTACAAGTAGTTTTCAAACAGCTAATGGAAGACAATGTGGTTGTAATAAGCTTGGCTGCTTCCCTGGCCTCTCAAAAATGCAGTAGAGAGCATGTCAAGTGTGAAGCGGAGCTATCATGTGAAGCATTCCATTGCAGGAGAACCGCACGCGGCGAGCGGCAGAAATGTGGCCAAAGCGAAACCCAACACCGCGTGCCACTGCGCCGCAAGGTCGGCTACTGCACTGCGCATGCATGACCTAGCATCGGTCTACAACACATACAACCGCCTAAGCTGGAACGTACTAACAATATAAAAAACTCGCTACGCTTGCGACATTTGTCGAAGAGCTCATCATCATACTTCTCCTAGTCTCAATTCTGTAGCTGATAAATATACGTAGATTTATTATGGTTTATGGATAAACCACATGTTTAATGATGGTAGGTTTGTAGATGTATAGCTATATTATATTTTTATACCTGTACGAATATGTGTTATGGTATAGCGGAGCAGGTGGGTCTCCTATATGGTAACAGAACACCGACGCCCATGAATAACCGCGGTACAGTCCGCGCATTGGTTGTGTTGCCGGCTTTTTACTACACTTAAACGGCACTTTTAAGGGCCTCCGATATCCTCACTCACTCTGCGCAACACAGTACACGTTAACGCTGAGAATCTATTCTGTGACCCCGTGGTATCACTTTGGACGAGCCGGCTCAATTAGTGCCTCAGCATACGCTTCAGCATGGTTCTCCCAAGAGAGCAACAGCATTAAGATACTCGCTCAGCCACTGTCAAGACCTTCCAGAGACCGAATAGATTAAAATTAAATTATAATTTATAATTGTCCGGACCGGCATTCGAATCCGATACCTCTCGCTTCATGGAACACTTTTAAAACCATTAAGCTACGAGGTTCTTTAATGTAATATTGTCGAGATTAGTGATAGTATAAAGTACCTTTACGTATATTTTTTTCATGTATAACATTACTCTGAGTACATTTATGCCACTTAAATGGCGTAAAAAGCCAGCAACTAAACCAATGCGCGGACTGGACCATGGCGCGGTTGTTCTGGGCGGCGGTGTTCTGCTACTATATAGGAAATCCACCTGCTCTGTTGTCCGCTATACAATAAAAACATTCCAACATTGATCGAAATGCAATTAGCAGTTAAGCACGCGCCTATTAAGTGCGAATGTCACGAAACTGACAAAAGTAACAAATTTATGTAACTGCTGCTATAAATAGCCGAGATAGTGTAAGTGCGAGGTCCTCGACGCGCGGAGGCATGCCTGCTCCAATTGTCCCTTCTAATTGAAACATGCGCGATAGCCCTCATTCGCTCCGATAACGAGACAATACACTGCGGCCTCATTTATATTCTTGAGATTCGCAAACATTTTAACCACTTCACTTACAGCCAGTCTGTCTGCGTCAATTGTCTACAGCAGCGCGCATGCCATTCTAATTGCGTGGAGGCAGGTAAACATCGGTTATGCAAATAAAAAATATATGTGTTTACTTATATTAAAATTAATTCTGTGTAATTTAGACTGTAAGTAAGATTTCTACAGAAAGCGCTGTTGATTTTGGGTGTCATCACAAAACTACAATGGTGATTTAAAATTGTTTGTGGTCAGATAATTCGATAGAATCAAAGTTATGTATACACATTCAAAATGAAACTATACAGAAGGTTTTCATGAATACTTAACAAGTAGGCACATTTCCAAATACAAAACGTGTTAACCTGTCTACAATTTCATATTTAAAATGTAAAATTAGTGTGATTTGAAATAGAAATGCACTTATGAAATTTTAATATCAACTTAAAAGATATAGAGCAGATATTTATCATGATACCTACGCTGCGGTAAAGCTAAATAATATTATATTTACTCATATACTTAATTATAAAACAAATTCACTATTATAATATTTATATAGCTAACACATTAAGTTAATACTCATTATCCTTGTAATATAAGTTCTTACGTAAAAGTGACGTTTGTGACATATAATTCATTTGTTTCTTTTTAACCGCACAAGAGTATCTATTTATAGTAGCGATTATTATTTTACAATGACTGGCAACCGCACAAGATAAAAATATAAATAACATAATATTTAGTTCACGATAAAATTTAAAGGATGTGATAATGAAAAAATTATTAAAAATTTATAATTTCGATCTTTAATGTCGAATATTCAGTATATGAAACATACTGTAATTGTTACATTACGAACGATACCTTGCTTCTGAAAATGGATAACTCTTATTTTAACTATGAAGCCGTATGTTGTCTATTTTAATGAAGATACAGTATTTAAGTTTTGCCTATGGACAGCAACCAGATCCTAAATATTTTATTACATAGTGTAAGTATAGATAACAAATGATTTTTGATTAAGTGGATACGATTTCCATATCTCAAACTCTAAAATGGGTTCGGAATCGAAGACCTAACGATCGATCATTAGAACTTATTTGTTTTTGACGGTGACAGGACTCGGAGCGGGCCACAGGTTGTTTATCGGAAGGTTGCATCAGACCATTCGTCATGCTGTCAATGGGACAGGACACGACGAAACAATCAAAGTAACCGCGTGATAACGGTGATGCACTTTAGATGGCGCATACTGCGCTCACAAAACGGAAATTTTCAAAGGGCAGCTGTTAATGTATCTAACACATTAAAAATCTGACCAAAAACACTGAATATCTAAGAATACAATGAGTTGTGCATAAAAATATATAATTTTAAATCTATATGATATATTTACGCATATTTCATGTAATAGGGACATAATAAAAACCCGACGGGGACACTTTGAAATAACTTAAATAAACATATAGAGAAAGAGCAAGCAGCAGAACCTATTTTAAGTTTTTAATACTACATTATTTAGGTATATGGACTTCTTGAATTTCCTATGATCACAATAACACGATACATTGAAATATTCTTATTATATTAACGATATGGTCGAAAAAAAGTGTATTTTTTACACATTATTGAAGTTTACGTAGGTATTTTACGTTTAAATCTTAAACTGATTTCATAAGATGTACTTAAGGTTAGATTATGTACCTAACTTCTAAATGACATAATAAATTAAAACGTAAAAAAATATACTAAACGTAAATTATTTTGCTTTCCAAACTATTATAATAACGTTAAAAAAACGAAGACAGGTTGCAAGTCGGAGCTCGTTAACAGTTGTAGGTAATGTACAAATAAATAATTGTTTAATACGTTAGCTAATAAGACACCTGAGCGTCTGAGCAAATGCAGCATCCATTAGTATGCGGCACATGGGTCGGTATGCACTCGGAGCATGTCGGTTCACGGCATTCGTACAACGAATCTCAATCCAAAACATCGTTATCTTCGTTCCCACTCAAATCTTGGGACAATAAAACTTCGAGAGCCGATGAAAAACTGGCCATCTCGATAACCATAAATTTGAGCCGAAACGGATGGGACAAATTTTTATAATGGGCCTCCCCCCATTTGGACTGTGTGCCGCGTTAATGACAGCCTAACAGTTTGTTTTAACATCATTATAGGAGCGTATCGGGCATTCCATCTCTGTTACCTGCGCCTCTCCGTGTAGATAGGTACCTACATGTGTCGGAACAACTCTTCTGATATATTTCGACATACTTATTCCATACCACTGATTTTATGTTCACTGTTTCACAGAATATTTTTTTCAAACTATTTGCTATTTACCGATATGAAACTTTAACAGATTAATCGGACTAGGATTTTAGTATTTATGCAACATCTCCTTTAGCAAATGCTTCTTTTATCTACCGCTCAGCAGTTTTAAGGCATCATCTTAAGTGGGTACTATTAGACATTAGTTACAATAATTCTTTGATTATAAATAGAGAATGAGTTCCAAAGGGGAGGCCTATGTCCAGCCATGGACGTCCTATGGCTGAAATGATGATGATGAAATAGCGAATAGTGTGGGTTAATGATAAAACCGAAACTAGAACCACTCCTATCTGACAACTATAAAAAAATTAGTTATAAGTACCAAATTACGTTTTAAAGCTTAATTTAATCTGCGAAAACGTAATATATATTTAGTATCTACTTATACCTTTTGGAATTTCACGTTGAAATTAAAAAAAATATTCTTTTTAACATACACAGCCTATTCCGAGAGCAATTGTAAAATCTCAACAAAGGACGGCGAAAAGACAAAAACGGAAAGTAAAGTGCACGGAGCAAAATGAGTCGCTCTTAATTGATTTCAGCCGCACAAAGTGACCGAGGCAGGGAAATTGACATTTCAATGGTAAAAAAAAGCGAAAGGGGATGCAATGAGAGTGGCAAGGCAGTGATTTAGCAGACAGAGGTTCCCATGGGAAACCGTCTGCAAATATTGACACTGCAAGATGTTTATATGCGCTTAATGCATCGCACACCTTTTTTCCATTTATTTGCTTGGAGCTCGCGAGGCAGACGCACCGTCGGCATCGTGTTTGTTGTTTTTGTCATAATTTTGTTTAACAGGTAATATCTTACGTTATAAATTGATAAGGCCCGATATCTTTGAGTGCTTTAAAGTTTTTATTTAAATGAGATACATATTATACTCTATAATATAGTATCGGTTTAGCTCCAATACATAGGTACGTCGTTATATTTATATTAAAGCTAAAAAAGTGGAGTCTTTTGTGTTAGATGAAAAAATATCTAACATACTGTCACCGTAAATATATCAAACCTAACTATATCTTAATTAGATAAGAAATAATTAAATTCAAATTTGTTATGTCATTAGCTTCTCTAAAGTCTACGGTGTAAGCGAAAGTGACAGTATGAGAAATATAAACTCAAAGTTCAGCGCGTGATAAATTATTTTATAGGAGTTTTAGAAGTCGGATGAAAAACAAAAACGTATACAATTTTCATTATTGTTAATTTAGAACTTCATTATAACTAGTAATTTAAAATATTGAAATGGAACAGCAAATACTGAGGGTGAATAATTTGCGGTCATAATAATGGGTCAAAATTATGTGTTATGTCCTTGTGGGAATGTGCAAGTTATTACATCACGTGCCCTCTAATTATCTTAGACGATGGATGAGCAAATTATAGCTTTTCAATGGTAGGCAACCGTGATCCCGAATCAAACGGATTTAATGGCTTTTTAGTCGTGTCATTTATTTTTTAACCATCTCGATCGCTTCTTATGGTTCAAATAACCCGCATTAACTCAAACTAGGTACCTAATATAATGACTTGAACAAATTTTTATTGAGCAAATTCGGCGCTGTTAACGCTTTGATACCTATTAAAATGTATTAGCGTAAACTTTTACTGTAAATGCGTGTTTCTGTGTTATTAATTATAGGTAATGTTGTCGATATTCGATGTATTGAAGAAAACATTAAGGTAGGTACTTTTTATTAAAATTCATTGCAGACGAGGTCGCGCCCATGTGAATATATAAAACGAAAATAAAATATGGTTAAGACATCAAATCAATTGGTTTCCGAGTGGACTCATCTTTAGAGTTATTTTACCATTATGATTTTGATCAAAAAACGAATAAGACACGGAATAACTTATTCATAGTGCGCAAGCGAGATTGGGCTTTAGTTGGATGGGAGAGGCTCAAGAATGTTGTGACATTGCACGGGAGGTGCTCGGAGCGATTTCGATTTAGGATACATGCTAAGGATTTGGATTGTTTACGACTTCGTGGGTGGTTATGGGCGTGGTGTCTTCTGTCTTTCTCTCGCAAAAGGACCCTTTGTATAGGCGTTTCACGCTTTGGCCGCTCCCACAGGACCTCTCAAACTTATTT
Organism: Delias oraia; assembly: GCA_018230265.1. Classification (NCBI taxonomy): domain Eukaryota; kingdom Metazoa; phylum Arthropoda; class Insecta; order Lepidoptera; family Pieridae; genus Delias; species Delias oraia. Next base: position 12,480 of record DWCF01002187.1, on the reverse strand, counting down.
TTTGCTCTTCGTGCTGAAGACGCACGCAGGCAAATATTTACTCACGATTTTGGGAATCTTATTATCGTACTGCCACTTCCAGATTGATCCCGAGAAAGAATACTTAAATTATTAATTTTTTTTCAATTTTATCAGGCACCTATGTAAAGGCAACTATTAAAAATACTTTATTAGATAGGAACACGCGATTGTCATAAGTTATTCTTATACAACATTTTTACAATATATCGATATTTTTTTATAGTATAGCGGACAACCGAGCAGGTGGGTCTCCTATATGGTAAGAGAACGCCGCTGCCCATGGAAAACCGCGGCACAGTCGCGCATTGGTTGTGTTGCCGGCTTTTCACGCCGCTTAAGTGGCACTTTTAAGGGCCTCCGATATCCTAACTCACTCTGCGAAACACAGTACCGTTTCACGCTGAGTACCTATTCTGTGAGCCTGTGGTATCACAACGTACGAGCCGGCCCAATTAATGCGTCAGCATATGATTCAGCATGACTCTCCCACGGGTCATTAAATAATGCAAAATAACGAACTAAAAATTCATAAACAATTTAATTTTCACACATTTCAGTGTCTGTGTCTTTAAGGACATACCTGATCTGGATGCTGCAAATATTTCACACTTCTATCATTCAATTCACAAATAAATGCTAATTTATTTGTGTGTTAATTTTCTTCTCTATAAATTAAAGTTGTCTTCATTATTAGATCCTAACATTAGGTTATTTACTTTTGTCATAGTGTTATATCTACGTATCTTGTCATTCCAGCATATTTATTTACAGTAGGCAATACTTGATATAAATAAAGCCTGTTTTAAAAAGAATTATAACATTCGCAGCGATAGGTTCAATATTAGAAAATCAATGTTTCTATGAAATTCCTGTCGGCATGTGGTAAACGCGATTCGGACCTCACACAAGACTCCACAGATAAAGAAATTATCTTACCTCAACCTAACGAGTTGTTCGTATCTAATTGGTGCCTGCCGAAGTCTGATTCGTTTTATGCCCAGCGTTTTATGTGTTTAAAATTAGTTATAAATACATAAACGCCTTTTGTGAGAACGATTCTGGGACGTGACGTGAATTGCGTGGATACAAAAAATATAACTATATATCCCCCAGAGACATGCTAAAGCATTTTACAAATTTTTACGTATTTAACACAGGTTAACGGACTAATTGAGCCAGCTCGTCCGAAGTGATACCACGGGCTCACATAATACTCAGCGTGAAATGGTACTTGTACGGTGTTTCGCAGCGTGAGTGAGGATATCGGAGGCCCTAAAAAGTCCCGCTTATGCGACGTAAAAGCCGGCAACACAACCAATGCGTGGACTATAGCGCGGTTGTTCATGGGCGGCGGTATTTTCTTTCCATATAGGAGACCCACCTGCTCCGTTGTCCGCTATAGAATGAATAAAAATTGTTGATAAGAAATCATAATAGGTACCATTACATGCAAATGACCAATAAGGAAGGTTGTGTGTGATGCATTTTCGAAATTATCGACAAATATAAGAACTATAAAACTAGAGTTTCATTGCGCAGTCAAGGCCACAAATACGGAAGAGTTCTAAGATCGGACCACGGACACTAAACCACTTCAACTTTAGACATTGGTTTCAACATTATTTTGAATTATTTTAACAAAAATATTATATAAGAATCAGTAAAGTTGGATATAGAACGTTAATTTATAATTTTAGGACCTATACATATAGATAATTATAACATAGCAAGTAAAATTAGGATTTTCTCAAGCTTTTCACCCGTACGAAATCCATGCTGAAGCATATGCTGACGCTTTAATTCGACTGGCTCTTCTATTATCGTCTAATTAGTCTACAGCAATAATCTAGTTATAGTCTAGTTATAGTCTAAGCAAAGATATCTACGGATAAATAAATTCTATAATCATTTTTTTTCTTGTGCATGCGCATCTTTACTTAGTGGATAAGAAATAGGGGCATCCGAGATGATGCCTTTTCTCACAAATTATATCGCTAAAAGGAATCTGTTAAGGGTCTTAAAGAATAAAAAAAACAGGTGAGTCATTAGGTCAGTATGAATCACAACGTACAACGCTATCTCCTAACGTTGCAATGATAAAAAATAAGGGCTGTTAAATCGAATATTAAAAAAAATGTTACCCGCCACACAGGTATTTGGTTGTTATAAAACAATGTATTGTGAATAAACAATTGTACATGTTTTTAAGAACAGAAGCGGCGCTCTGTGAAATATGCCGCTGGCCTTTACGCACAATGGTGATTATCTAGTGCGCAGACTCGATGCAATGCTATTCTTCGTCTCTTCGTCATTGCGCCGTAACGAATAAACAAGTGACACCCAAGATCTAAACATTTAAGATAACTGTTAAGTAGTAGGTATCTGCTATGTATTCCATAATTTTTTTCAAATAATTATGACATACTTCTGTAATTTATGTTGAAGATTAGATTACTTTTTGCAATGCAATAGGCGTTATTAAATATGTAAGTATTATTTTCTATTACCTATATTTACAGTTTTCATATAGTAACAACAATAAATTTAGAGCTCTAAGTAGGTGCGTAACTCAAAGAATAGGCCGTGGATTCACTCTTCAAACAAATATATTCCTTCAACTTTTTACTGATAATTTTCTTCATCTGCAAAAGGTTGATCTGTGCTTATATTAATGATCTCCGAGGGATTAGAACTAAGAACCTCCGGAGCAATACCTAAATTGTCATGATTCAATTTATTGTTATTCGTATATTAGCTATGTGTATTGCATGATATGTATGGTAGGTATTCAGAATGTATTTAATAAAGTAATTTGTCCATAAGTTAGCTGAATTGCTAAATAGCTATAGTGGCAGATTTTAGATAACATAAAAAATTCAATTAAAATTAGTTTTTGATTTAGTATTTAGCGTTAGAGTTTTAAAAGAAGATTTAAAACTTATTTTCCTTAATGTAAATGGATAAATTATAATTTACAACCGAGCCATAAACAAATGAGGTAACATAATACTATGATAATTTAAATGGCGAATATTATACGTTTGATTATTAAATTGTCAGTCACATAATTAATTCACAGGTGCGTATACTGGAATCAACGATATTAAATATGAAACATTATTATTATACACTTATATTTACATTGTGTGAATTCATAAATTGCCGATAAACACTACTTAATAAATTAATTAGTATTCATTAGAGGTAAGTATTGTGTAAATTCCAACAGTCCTAGAGTAATTTCCATGAATGAACTATTCATATGTTTTTCCTTAATCAGGTATATATAGTTTGCAAGTGTATAATGCTCTAGCCTAGACCAAAATTTCCATTAGACATGTTGTTTACTATAGTGTTACAACATACATTATGTTATACAAACATAATGCATAAGAGTTTGAAGTATTTTCCAACGATTAATGAATGACTACATCGAAATAGTTTGCATTATAAAATATCCAACCAGAATTGTAAAGAAATTCAAGCACACTTATAAATTATATCATACAAACTAATGTTTATTTGTCCCCCACAGTTTGGTAATATTGTAATAAAATAATATTTTAACTGTAACTACAGCGCCCTCTATATTTGTCTATGTTCAACTCATTAATAAATGTCAGTCTATGGAAACGTCACACAGCGTATTATTATTAGTTTAAAGCTGATGAGGTCACGGCTCTTGTTAATTACTAAATATAATTATTGCGAAAGTTTGTTACTTTTTTAATGAAGCAAAAAAGAGTAATTATAGCTTCACGTGTCTGTGTCTTTTTGTGGTGTAGTTCCTTAATAAGTGACAGATTACGTTTTTTTTTAAAGTTGTTTTTTTAAACATATGTAACTACTTTGGTCATTTTTATGCACTTATGGGGTGTTCTTAATTATAAGTACGACAAGTAAACTTCAACGTGAGTGTTTATGAGTCTTTAAAGTGACTATTAACTTGATCTAAACTACTAAGTACTAACCAATATAAATAAAAGATATACTAAGCTTAGAAGTTACTTTCCATATATATTATATAGTGAATAAGAGAAAGATATTGTTACTTTTATCTAAAATAAATTATAACGAGAGATTGAGGTTGAGTCGAAATTAGTAAATGTACAATATAAATACGTAATTGAAACAAAAATGACGCAATCGCAGAATGCCGAACGTTTTAGCACCTCCATAAAAACTGCAACGGTCAATAAATTAATAACTCATCGTCAAATACCTCCAATTACTGAACAATACAGAGCAAAGTCAAGCAGGTAAACAAAATAGAGCTGTTATAAATTTTACAAGATCGGTCGAGGCCCACACTGCCTCTCAACCGCATTATGCAGCTTTTTTCTAAACTTTTTGCTCGTTGGCATTCGCTTTGTATGCCTACTTCCGTCGGTACGGTTTTTATGGTGGCGCTTATTTCGGACAAAGGCTCTTCCAAATCAAATAGTGCACAACTAACATTTGATGGAAATGTGACATGAGTGCGTCATCACATTGGCATTTGTTAGCTATTAACTATAAATCATTCTAAGATATCTGTTTAGGTTATCTAAAACAAATAAAAAGACTTTCTTGAGGAACTGTGTTCGCTTATATATATTATGAAATCCCTAAACAGATAACGGAACTTTCAGAATGTAAATTCAAGAATCTTATATAAGTACTTTAATTAAGAAAGCTTATTATAACATTAAACAATACATAGAAGACGATGCATGGAAACTTCTGCACAAGCACCAACTGGTACCATTTCAAATAGCCAATAGCTTATAAATAAATCAACTATTATAAATTTGGCGATTAAAAAAACAAACCTATGGGTTTCTTGTTGGTTCTTCTCGTAGAGGTAGGTATATCTTCCGAATCAATGGTAGCTTTACAAATAATTATAAATCGCTTTTCAAAAGTGCCCCTTCATGGGGCCTATTTGAATAAATGCTTGTGAATTTAAATTTGTCCATATATATAATATTCGTATTATAAATGAAATATCGAAACTGCTATATGGGACTGACTGCAGATAAAATTCTGCGGATTTTAAGAAAAGTAGATGATTAGCTGTGCTATTAGGTATATCAGCCATCACACAACTTATCTGCCTCTATCTACATCACATTTTCTGTTATATATTTCACGCGTGGGAGAACCATGCTGAAGCACAGCTATGCTGATGCACTAATCGGGACGGCTCGTCCGAAGTGATACCACGGGCTGTTCAGTTGTTCAGTCATTATATTTAAACATATTCGCACTACAATATTCTGAAACATCAGAACGTGTAGACACATTGTGAATGGTAGGAAATTCAAGACGACCAGGCAGAAGCGTGTCAAAGCGGTAGTCTTCAGTTATTGCCAGAGCATTTATCGTGTCAATAAGAAAACATATGTATACGTGATTGATTTCAGAGGACGGGTGGTGGGGGGTGATGCTTAGCGGCAGTGACCGCTGCAGCCAGGTGCGTCCGGCCATCGACACCATAAAATTAATAACCCGTCGAGCCTCCTAACCGATGCACTCTTGAGTCATGACCACTTCATACTACGGGCAACTAACAGTCGCGGTTTCATTGGAGTACATTGGAATATTGTATCTATAAGTCGGATAGAAGTGGACAATTAGTGTCAGCAACTAACAAAAAATATCATAATTAAAGCCTGAACTACAGCGAAACTAAGAGATTTCTCTAAGTACTTGAGCAAGTAAGGCAATACAACCTCTGCTATATAGATAGTTTCAGCTTTACACATGAAATATAGGAAGCGAGTTAACCACATCACATGTGGGTTAGGTACGTATGCGTTTAAGCGATTGTGTGAAGGGACTTTAAGTCTCATCGAATTGAATATGTTACGGCGTTCCCAGAGTTATGTCTTGCTATCATACGGAATGTAATTGAATTTTTTCTACATTTCAAATTCCTCTATAAACCCGTGATCTCCACCTTGCTATCTAGTAAAAGTATAGTCGTAAGTACTAATAAACCCTCGATAATTACCTTTTTATAACTCGTTATTAGAATCAACCAAATAAAACGTGACGTCTGCTAAGTCGCATCAAAAAACCATAAATGATTTTTCAACACCGCGCCCCATTCAACGTTGGTATTGTATTAATTTAATACTTAATGATTGTTGTGGATTGATGTGAACCAGCATCGGGGCCGCGGGGTAGGACGAGGGGGCCTGAGGAACGTATTTCACCGAGACGGTGAGTCTGTGTGATAAAAGAGGATTTTATCCGCCTGATTTAGCATGAAATTGGACTACAAAGTGAATGAAGCCACAAGATTGTTAACATTATGTGAATCCTCTTTTTTACGGCGGACATTCAGATTATTTAGGTACGGTTTTTTGAACTATATTTTCAATTACGAGGCCCTCGTTTATTGCCTTGTTAACTCTAGTTAACGCACGGAGGTTTCAGATTCCGTGAGTGGTACCTATTTAACATCACTTTATAGTTTTTTGTTTTCGAGTATAATTGATTTGCGGTATCCAAGATTACAAAGCCGACTCGTGTAGTTCTGTCCAGATCGGCTCAACTTAAAAGGATAACGTAAGTAGTTACTTCGGAGGGAATTTTAAAAGCTCGTAAAGACTCTGTGGGTGTAAATCAAGAGGAGCGCGCGTTCCCACGCGAGAGCGTCGCATCCAGCAGAATGAATGACTCACTGAACTCTAAAGCTCCATTTCCACAAGTCATAGTGCAATTAATAATATACAGCATCCTGTCGAATTATCTCTCATCGTGGCAGGGGTCCGGGCGGCTTTAATTTACCACAATGGAAGATGGTTCTGAGAAGCGTCGGTCGGCTAGGCGGGCCGATTCTTCGACGAAAACAAACAGAAAATAATTATCATAAAGATGAAGAGCGGCCGCGAGCTTCGCCGCTGCTAATGGAGCCCACCTGGCAGCCTCGCGCACACTCGCGCGCCGCCACCCACACTACAACTGCGCTCCGCCACGGCCAGTCTTCTTCCCGGCGCGCGGCGACTCATCTCCGCTCTCCGCACTGATTGACTTTTGATACACTGGAATTTACTGACACTACCTAATCCGGTGATAGCAAGACTGCTTGCGATGTAATTACTAAATAAGCTTCAGCTTAGCTATTCAGGACATATTCAGCCACTATTTGTTGTATGCAAATATATAATTTACGAGTGAAAATGAGTTTAGCAGTGCAATTAAATGAAATATTTTTATTCAACGAAAATACAATAATGGAGCTTGTTGAACGACAAAATCAGTCTACCACCAAATCGCACAAGTTCCAAGCTAGCCCACAGAGAAGAACTAGCGCTTTAGACTCAATGGATACTAATACTATGAGTTTGATGAATTTATCTTAGATAATTTTTGTATGTAAATGGTGACAAACGAGTAGGAGACTCCCCTAGACTAGCAGTCCTCCGCCCATGGACACCCCTAGCCCTTGCAAGGCCGCGGGTGCGTTGTCCGCCTTTAAGGAATATGTAGGTACGTCGTTATCTTGAAGGTCCCCTTGGTCTTGAAGTCGTATAGATTCATAGTTATTCCGCGAAATTAATTTATTAGAGACTTCAAAGCTTAGTCTTCTATTATGTCATAACTCGTAACAACTTAATACGATATAAGCACGTGGAAAATTCTACGCCTTGGGTAATTAAACGCAAATGTGTTCATTAAAAGAATGTGTATTTAATGCCTATAATTAAAGGTCTAAATGGAACCTTACGGTGTCTTTTACTGTTATTGAAAAAGAACTTGGTGACTTAGTTTTCGAGTTGACCATATATCTTTGATTTGAATAAAGCTCGTCTCGTTTCTTTCAAGACTATTGTTCTATTAACGCGCATTCCACATACCTACTAAATCAGATTATCTTTGTAATAAACTTAAAACAGTTAGTTCTAATTGTTATGTTTGGGAGGTTTGAAAGGGTCTCACTTTAGCGATAAGGTTGTGTTGTCAACGATTTAACACTGCGACCGCTATCGAACTGTGAAAGCCGATAAAATACTTAAGGAATTCGAGGGATCGAACCGAAATACAGTTTTTCTCATTCTTTTTTCGGCATCCAATTTTGAGAGGTTTTTGCGAAGATTTCAAACATCAGTCGGGTGGTCCATTAAAGTTGGAACAATGGTTCGCTCCGTTTCTCGTACCTACCGTTTTTTTTTCTATTTTCGACTAATACGAAAATTAACCTATTATATTGCGGATTTTTTTGTGTTATAACTAAGTAGCCGTGAAACATAAAAAAACCACTAACGGTGATTAAGGTTTTAAGATACTGAATAAATACATTAAATACATTCATTTCATCATCAAGAATGGATTCAGAATACAAAGTTTCATTGTATAATATAGTATCAGCTGAGCGCTTTAAAGGCATTTTATCAGCTGCCAGCAAGGTTATTTCCAAACCAATAATACTTTAGTACCTTCAAGAAAAGAGCGTGCATATTTGATATTCCTTAAAGGCCAGCGACGTACTCGTTGCTCTGCCAGAGCTAGGGGTGGCTATGGGCGGAGGACCGCTTACCCTGGGTGCGCCTCCTGGTCGTTAGCCACCGTTTTAAATTAAAAAATAAATACATAATTAGCTCTATTGCATATCATTCATCAATCAATAATACAAAAAAGTTAAAATGTAAAGAAGTTAGGATCTACATTAAACACAAAAATAAACAAAAAAGAAAAATGCTTCTGCAATGTAACAAGGCCACAAAAATAATCTTAGTTTTTGATAAGAATAAAGATATTAAAAATCATGTGTTGATGTAATTTCTCGGAATGATTGTGACTTTATGGGGCATAGTAGTTTGAATTTTTATCAATTATGATATTCCTTAGCCGCGGGCGTACTCCACGGGGAGTCTGGCAGGTTAACATGAATACAGTTCTCTTACACATTTATAAATGCAGATGCTTACACGTCTTTGTAATTATTATTTTTATGTTCTCAAGATTGGAATACTGATATCAATATTATTTAATGAAGCAAAGAACTCCTTCTCGTCGCAAATATTACCTAAAATCTATAAATCCACGGCCAATAAATTTTGTCACTATATTTAACAACGCCATTAATTAATGTAATGTTAAATTGAAATATGGCAGGAACGTAGACCCCAAATTATAAAACAGTAATCAAATTTATTAATAAAATCAACATAATTAGATTAAACAAATTTAGCATAAAGTAGTAAGTTGTTTGTCGTTCCACAATTGAGCGTTTTTTGAGGCATTTTGCGCCGCATACCACCACTCTGAAAGCTGTCAGCAGGGGTATATTTCCAAACCAATACGTTCTGGGTTTTTCAAGGGCTTACATATTCATTAAAGGCCCGTGAGGCCTAGGTGAGCATCCTCTTATTTGCCACCGTTTCCATGAAAAAAAAAAATCTTTTATTTTATAAGTCATCTATTTCGCCGATTTCGTCTAAGAGAATTAAACTGAAATAATAATGTTAGCTTTAGGTAGCTATATCTATCTAGCATTATAATTTTGAACGTTTCGCGCTTTGATTGTAATTCGCACCTTACCTACTAACTATAATTAAACTAATAATTTCTAAAGTGTAGCCTAACAGTGTTTTACATTTAAATTATAATTTATTATATTATTTATATATGATACGCAAAAATAATTCGAAATCCGAGATTTAATGCATCTACCTATTGGCTTTAGGAATGGCTAACTCACTTTTCGTCAGAATGGCTTTTACAACGGGGCAAACTCGCGGGCTTACCGAGAGCTTTTTTAACTCATTGGCGAATGGGATAAGTCTCAATAAACAAAACTAACTGCATTTTTTATAATACGATCAACCAACTGTTAATGCAAATTACCTACCAAAATTATATACTATAATAGACTATGATGCAACAATAGATTTTTTAAAATGTGTTGTAAATAATCGTTTCAGATCCGTGTAGTTTTCAAACAAAACTAATCATTGTTTTATGAATCAATGCATGTACTTGAAAATGTTTATTTACTTTACGTGTAACATTATTTAATCTTACATCGTGCAAAACGAAAAACAGTGTGTTGTGTTTGTAAACGAACCGGGAAAAAGCCTTGAGCAGTGCAATACATGTTCCATCTTAACCTATTTACACAAAGTAAATTAAGCTTTCATCACACAGCGATAAATTCAAAACTTCAAAAGCAGCTTTAAACCAATTGATCTTTACATAGATACATTTACACACAAATGTAAACCCTAATTGCTTTTAATAAAGGCTAGATTATAATTATATACAATTATGCCCCTGGAAGCTTCGACAGAATATGTTTACCCGTAAATCACGCTCATTGTTTGAATAAACTTCTATTTCGAAGCATTACCGTGAAGTGAAGCCGGGAGATTCGCGTTAAATATTGTTTCACGTAGTGTGGGAAGTAACTGCGCACATTTAACTTTCCAATAATAACACATTGCATTGTAATATATTGTTGGCGCGTGATTATATTAAAATAATTTTAATGCTTGAATTACTAGGTAAGTATAATAATACATACTTTAATAGCGCGTAAAGCACTGAATTCCTGTAAGCACGTGATACGTAGCAATGATTTAAGTCTGCAAGCGCAATGTTTGAGTCTATTAACTAGAACATTTCTAGTAGGTACCTAATAACATCTAAATTATAAAATATTATTTCTGATTTTTCTATATCATAAATATTAAATTGTTTTTACCGCTTTAAGCAAGAAAAGTAACTAACTTATTGCTCTGTTTATTTAACTACGAAATGCACGTGAATAGATATTAATATTTAATATATATCTACCTAAATTTTATAAAATGTTCGATGGAAAATTGTTTGATAAAAACCTCATGTGAATACAGAGATATAGGGATAATATTCTTTAACAAATAACTAATAAATATTTTCCGATCGACTTTTTTAGACATTCTCAGATTTTTGTGTGTTCGCGAATAATCTGTATATGTAGACTAAGTGTGTCATTTATAATAACTTAATTTGATATGAAGGGTTATTACCCTTTTATAGTTCCTCTTATATAGTTCAAATGAAAATTCATTAAAAAATGCATTATAATTTATATTATCTCCTACATATAAATAGTTATCTAATGTTATACATAATATGTATTAGTATGTTTCTTCTATTAAGAATTCTCTTATTGTTTTATCATATCTTTGTGGCAACAGTTCACTCATTTCTTTTCTGGTTAACCATTTAGATTTCGTCTTTTTACTCACTTCACCGTCCTTGTAATTTGCGTAATAGAAGAAAACCTAAAACAGAAATATTTCATATAGCGACATCTACCGCCTGATTTATGAAACTTCTATTGAGAAAAAAGCGAAGGCGTGTTTAGCTATATGTATTTATTTTTATATATATAATAAACGTTTTAAATTGTAGCATGAATTTTTATTACTATTCTATAAATGCAAAAAAATGTAGTCTAACCAATCTGAATACTCCTATTATGATGTTAATAGTAACGATTTTCAGTTGCTGTCTCTCTATCTAATCAGATTTTATGCAATTTTTTAATGGTCAGGGCAACAAAACAAAAAAATTAAACAAGTATCATAACACTAATATCCAATGTCTTCCCTTATATTGTTATCTGTAACGTATATTCTTACAAACTGTAATTGTGTAATTCTGTCTTTAAGTTCGTATAACATTTTTGATATAATTTCTTTAGTTTGATGTATATTTGAAGGTATAATTATTATTTAATAAAATATTAACAAACCTTTGCTCCAATCCTCCCATCCATTTCAGTAGGGTATTTGTACTTATAAAAACCGCATGGTGCATTTGAGAGAAATGTTACTTTTAATTCTGGTCCACAATGTTCCTGTAATACTCGTTCGGCCGTCTAAAAAGAATATACCATTGTTAATGTTTTTTGCTAATGCTATTTACTTTTGTTCCTTATTGTTGTTACTTATTATCATTTTCCAATAATATATTTCTATCTTGCTATGGTTTTACTTTATTAGTAATATTATAAATACTACTTCTGACTGTTAGGACTTTTTCATTAATTTTGACACAGAGAATCAAAAATATTGCAAAATAGGCAACGGTGATTGCTTAATAAAGACTGACTATAAATTTAAAAAAAACATGGTTTGTTCTATGTTTGGGATTAGAGTTTTGATGAAATTATGTTCTACTAACTTGTCTTAAAGTTTCTCCCTCTTTCCAATGGCCTTGAGGAAGAATAGCTTTTACATCTTTGCCTAACTTCTGTTCAGTGACAAGAATTAAATGGCGTTGTAAACATCTTTCTATTGATGTTAGATCTCCCTTTTTATCAGCATCTGAAATTTTAAACTTTGTATTGAAAAGCTTTAGTCTCCTATTGATATTTTACTAGTATGTAATAAAAAATATTTTTCATGAAAAGTATTTTACTGGAACATTCTTATATGAAGGACTCACCAGTTTCAATACTGGAAAATTTAAAATTTGCCA
>DWCF01002186.1:0-25366 GCA_018230265.1 Delias oraia | reverse complement strand
ACATTTTTATAAGATCAACAACATTTTCGATATAAATAAAAAAAAGTATACTTACAACACAAAATCCGTTGTTATTGAAAGCTCGTGTCACGTGTTGAGTACTTTTGAGGTTATAAAATCACTTGATTAAGTAATCGTGAAAAATACACTCAAAATTGATAATTTAATTATTATTATTGATAAAATAGGAATGATTAAAAGTTAATATGAGAGTTACACTGAGATAGCAAAATAATAATTGTCAACGTTACTACTACACTTGATGCATAAACAATAATGATGGCCGACAACTGTGTAGGGAGTAAGAAAGAAAGGGGACTGGCTTCGTTCTCATCCCTACTCCTTGCTGTTTACTGGGTCAGAAGTGACACCTGTAGACATCTGGCGGGGATAACTAATTAAATGACGATTGATCAGTTTTCGACCGGAGAGGAAAAATGATTAAATTACTAAAATGGCTATTAAAAAATAAGGGTTGATCGTAGAAGGGTGAAAATTGAGGATTGTATGTATTTTTGTATGTTGTATCATAAAAAAAGAGAAATTAAAAATTTTGTCTAAAAAATAAAAATAAAAATTTAGGGGTGGACTACCCCTAACATTTAGGGGGATGAAAAATAGATGTGGGCCGAAAGCACAAAAAATTTCATCAAAATCGGTCAAGCCGTTTCGGAGGAGTATGGCAACGAAAACTGTGACACGAGAATTTTATATATTAGATAATGCCAGTGTACTGTACCTACTATTAAACGGACGGAAACACAGATCAAAGGCAGTCACGCAACACACTACCGCATTCGCAACTAAAAAACTTTTGTATGAGGTTTGGAGCTTGCGGTATTTTGCTATTTGCGAGGGTGTAGTCGGGCCGAATATGTTTCACCTTTGTGTGTAGCCCCTATGCAACGGCCCCATTGTGATGCATTATGAGAGCTCTCTGAATGTATGAACATGTGTACATTCTTTTTTTCATATGGTTTGATTGCCCTCAATGTCGATTCGCTGCGAAAGATCACTGGGTCCACGCCGCTACGCGTCGCGCAGCACGAGAGCTACGGAGTTGTGTAATCGGGGCATTTTCATTTATACTCTTATACTTCTGACTATGGCGTATATTATTATCTTTGGATATAAAACACATTGTACGTAATCTTAAATCATTCACTCGTATGTAGATAAAAGCAATGCTAAACGTTATTCTTTATACTTTTTTGAACTTTGAAAAAGTGTCCATTTCAACAATAAATGCACGATGATTCACCGGCCTCAGCTCCTTAGGTAGAACATGACATCTTCCTTTTTCTGGTGATATTGTCTAATCTTCCGGATTGTACTTTAAATAATGTCCACCGTGTGTGGCTCTAAAAACAAATTTTATTTTAGAATGGTATTTATCTACTAATGAGGCATGTATAGAAAACAACTGTTATATTTCCACCTAAACATATAAAAACGACATTTAAAGTCTATTGTTTGTATTAACAATCGCTTCAATAACCTTTTCCATTTCATGGACAACTGCGCCACACTTCGCGCATTGGTTCTGTTGTCGGCTTTTTACTGTATTGAGCATTCAGTGAGCCCGTTGGTTTACCAACCAACACAAATTAAAGAAATGTACCTTCTTTATACATCTATTAAATTCAGGCCTAAGCTTAGAACCTAATCAAGATATGTGAAATTAAATGTTGCGTCGCCAGTGTTCGTTGAAGTTGCGAAATCTGTAGTCGCGATTACAAATTTGGGTAGAATCTTTCTAGTCTGTGAATGAAGGCAGCGCGAGTTCGGAGCATACGGCACTTTAATTTGAGCCAGATCTACCGAAATTAGGGCGCTCAACTAAAGTCTTGGTGACGCTTAGTATGAAGTGCAAATAGAGGAGAAGTTGTTAGTAAACGTAAGACGGTACTCTGCCAGCGTTAAGCACTTACAAATTTATCTTGCCCACTAAGAGCAGCTTTGGCGCGAACGGGCCGCTTACGACAAACTTGTGACATTTTTACACGTCCGGGTATCTCGTGCGTAATCTTTATAGCTAAGGAAAGGCAGAGTAATCATAAACAACAAAATATCAATACGTTAACATTTGTAAGGATTTTCAAACAACTCGGTTACACCTCTGAAATTCTTCAATTGATTTACGAAGTCGGATTATGTCACATGATAGTATAATAATGACTTCAAAGAGAATCTGTTCTCGAAGACGGCCAGATCCGAGAACAGACGGCACGTTGAGCCGGCTTCCATTTTGAACCTTAAGTGTTTACATCACCATTAGTACCTACATTAATAGAAAGGAGCGGAGCTATTAACAACCAAGTCACGAGCAACAGATAATAGGTATTCTACTCTGTTGTACCTACGACTCATCTTTCATCTTTTCTTTTCTATAGCGGACAACGGAGCAGGTGGCTCTCCCATATGGTACGAGAAAACCACTGCCCATGATCAACTTTTGTGTTGTGTTGCCGGTTTTTTTACGCCGCTTAAGCGGCACTTTTAAGGGCCTCCGATATCCTCACTCAGTCTGCGAAACACAGTACAAGTAGCGAGCCCGTGGTGTCACTACAGGCGAGCTGGCCCAACAGAGCGCCAGTATATGCTTCAGCTTAGCTCTTCCACGAGTGTGACAGCATAGTAGACACTCGCCTGCTCACTGCCCTTCCAGAGACCCGATACCTCTTGCTTCAAGGTGGAACTATTCATCCACTTAGCTAAAAGGCTCTCAATATCTTTGTTTAAACGTTATACAAATATCTATTTAATAATGGTTCTTGTACATGGCTTGGTAATTTATTATTTCGGAATCTTTATAGACGGTACGAATATAGCTACTGCATTTTTGTATTGTGTCGAGGACAACCGACTGCCATCACATTTGCTAATAGGCAACAGGCTGCTAGCATGTGGAAATAAGAAAAGAAATTGCTGGCAAAATCTAGGCATTTTGTCATAACGTATACGGCGGGGTCCCCCGAGTGGAGTCGTAATAAATCACGTTAGCCCGGCATCTGGCCGCAATAATGTCGTTCCGATGATCGAGCGGACCTTCGACGTCACAACTGATGTATGGTCGCCGCAGCCCACACTTCTCACGCCAAGCGTCCTCATTTAGTTAAGCTAAGAAGTGGGCTTCCCAACACGACAAATGTGCCAGAAATCAGTCGGTGTATATATTAAGTAACAAACAATGTTACCTATGTACATTCGGACAACTTCGGTACGGCAAGTACTATAACAATTCTAACAAACCGCGTTGGTCACTCGTTTACACGTCGTTTTACACCAAACTCTTCAGCCAGACATCATATGAGATGAATAGCAATCACTGGGTCACCTTTGCAGTCCCTACTTGCGAACGACTAACATTATATGAATGACAACAACATTGCCGGCGTTGAATATTCGCTAAAATCGACTTGACTGTAACGAGTCTATTTGTTTCAACTCCCTCATACTGAAGTGAGATGAAACGGGGGTCGAGGGGAGTTGAAACACCACAAACAAAATATTTTTAGTATTAAGGACCTGTAATAAACAAACTTCTTTAGTTCTAAATCTTCAACATAAAAGAAAACGTCAATGAGACCAGCAGTTGTGGGACATAGGAACGTTTCCCGCCAGTGAAAGCTTCGGGAGCCCAGTTTTTGCGTTCCAAATGCTTCCAAACAACAAAGAGATAACGATTCTCCTTCTTCGCTGTTTTCGTTTCTTTTTTGTTGTTGGATATTACTTTTAGAGCCTACTTTTGATCTCTTTCTTATTTTATTTCTTCAGTTAGGGTTTTTCACCGTTTCTTCGTCGTTCTAACCGCTTCGCCTGCAGCTAGTTCATGCTTTACGGAAGTGTCGTATGCAATGCCAATGCTCATCACTTGTACTTATTGGGTTCTTCACTTTTAAAATGCTGACTAGGTTAGAACTAGGACTAATGGAAGTTGGCATCGGTCGATCAGTAATCTGACTGGGATGATGTCCAGTGTCCTGGAATATTGTAGTTTTTCTTTTATAATAAATAGGCACACTGAAAAGAAATAAACAAACTATATCCACTAATAGTCGTTCGCTCGACTGTTGTTGATATGAAATTGAAAACGAGGGGACTTAAACAACAGCTTCTTTCAACTCTCCTCAGTGAGAAAAAACACCCCAACTTTTATTCAACCTCATATCAAGAAGCAAATACACAGAAATCAATTGTAGCAAATATATATAATAAATATTTAGCTAATGAGCTTTCGAAACGTACGTAACTTGAACCAAAATATAAAACCCTTATCAAAATATAGACATGGAAAAAAAATGTTAAAAACTTACTTTTCACCTTTTTTGTAATAAAGGACGTAGATCTTCACAATTATACAACATATGCGGTAGACACTAACTGACATTGCTTCGCTCGCAGGTAAACGGGTAAAAAGTGACGTTGCCAGCTTTCTAATAGATTTGCAATCCTATAAATCGGTCCTATTACAAATCCCCTCTGTCTCCCCTACATATTGTTTATAATGAATTAGTGAAAAATGTTATCTGTTCGTTTGTAGTAATGGCGTTCGGCGAAAAGCTGCAACAAAAGATCGTTGCGTGATCGAAGAAGAGCGAAATTCTCGTTCGGTGCACGTGGAGGGGGAGGGAAGGGCTGTGCCTTTTATTAGTGATACAGACGTTTTGTGCCCCTTTTGCTTGTTACTTGGATGTAATTGCCTGCCCTCTTGATCCTACTCTGTTCCCGTGATCACTCACCTATCTCAGTAAAACCACACTTGTAGTGCTTTTATAAGACGGGCCACGGTGCTACCTTAAAGCTAGTTCAGGCAGCGGAGTCCGTGCGGATGCTAACCTCGCGGACCTTATTAACATAAGCGCCATTAATTCGTTTACATAAGTTCGCGAGGAAAGTGATACCGCGCGGCTACCGCCACTCAACCTTGAGTGCATTCAGTTGCTACGCGTAGCTGCGCCGTCGCACCGTGGAAATGGATCGCTTCCACACCGAGCTATTCATCGAAGAGCTCGAAAAGTGGCGCTTTGTGTGATATCCCTTGCGCGGAATATTCTAATACATAAATACATTAGTAGAAATGGAGCTTGAAAAGAGGTGGTGGACATTTTCGGAGATGGTGAAGATTTTTTTGAAAAAAATAAGGTTATTTTTGGTCAGTAAAGAATTTAATTAGAGATTTATCAGGACTGTTTACATATATTATAACTGACATTAAACCCCACATAACTAAACTAAATAAAATGTAGCAAAATTATCACGTTGCTATAGTAACGGAGTTGCTGGTAACTGTGCAACCGACGCGACGCCATCTTGACTTTTGTTATTTGGCGTGAACTGTAACAAATTAGTTGATATTTTTGTGTCTTGCCATTCGCACGACTCTTCTTTACCAAGTAATTAGCAAATTTGTGTCTAATGTTTATTGATGATGGTGTACCTTCCTGCATGTATGTGGGGTACTTTATGGGGCGGTAAATAAAGTATCTTCATACTATACACCATCTTTAGTTCTAACAAAATTGTGTAGCATGCAATAAGCCTTTATAATGTCTTCGGCAAAGTCTAAAACCAAAATTAATGTGTCAATGTATATTATATAATGTATATTTGTAAATGAGGTGATAAAATACAAAAAAAACAAAGTCTTTTGAATTGAGTTTAAAAAGAAGTACAAATTTGCTTTTAAACCACAGTATTTCAAAAACTATAAATCTAATGATCGTGTTTAAAATTTTATTTTTTCAGAAGGGGTTCATATTTCACTGAGTAACCAGTGAACTCATTTTTTAAACGATTCTTTTCAGTATTTTGAAACATTGGAAGAGAGGACAAAAGATTGCCGAGCGTGTCATTCGTATAGGTATGCACACATTAGCGGCTAAATGAGTTTTCGCATCTACTAGATCAAGATGGCACCTCTTATGTCTTTATCACACGCTATTTATTAATTTTTTACGAATTTTTCCACAAGAAATGAACTAAAGGCAAGCGAAATAGAGTTTAATAATCATCCTATTTATTCAAGTCTGTTCAATCAGTGCAGTCTTCCAAGTTGGCAGGAAATGTGAAGGTAGGCTCATTACTCCGGGAGGTTAATTAGGTGGGAGGCCCGAAATGGTGTGCCATCTCGGGAAGCAGCGGCGGGATGTGGGTCCAAGCCGCTCCGTGACGTGAGTCGACCGAACATGCTCTTGTTACACATGAGGACGTTTATTTCTTCCATTTTACAATTCGGACTGCTAAATTCACTTTTACTTTATTCCGACGTAGCTGCCCCGCCGAGCTTCGTTCTGATAAATGCTATTGGCATCCAGCAGTCAAATAAAAAATTAAAGCGCCTTGAGGTACAAAATTATATCGAAGATAATCCTGACGCGCCATTGTTTCGTCGTCTTGGACGTCACGCGCTTGACAGCCAGCGACAGATGTTTAACTTACAATTGTTTATTTGTTTTGGAGAAGAGGAGCAGAAAAGTTTTATTTTTACTGGTTTTCTCGCAAATTTTACATGTTTACAAATAAAAAAATAAACGTTCGAGCCTTTTGTGTGTGTCAATGCTCAGCAAGACATTAGGCAATGCATTTCTTTTATATCGATTTCAATGAAACTTATCGTTTGTCAATACTAAGGAAAGTTACACAACCAATTACGGCTGTAAAGTTAGAGCCTAGAAAAAGTTCTAGTGCTAGTTTTTTCCCGTGGCTCTACAAGGCCTAGGGGTGTCCATGGGCGTAGGACCGCTTCTCCTAGGCGAGCCTTCTAATCGTTTGTCACCTTTTCTCAATAAAAAACGATATATTATAAGAGCTACAAGTAAATCTAAAGTTTACTTACTGTAAAAGTGTACTTTGTTAAAAAGTGCTAAATGTGGCCAGCCCCGAAGGAGGTTGTGGGCTGGCCTATCCTTTGCCGTTTTTAATGGACTTAGTCCCGACAAAGCTATCAAACAAACCCAATATCGATCCTTCAAAGGCCGAAGCCCACATACCAAGACAATAACACATCCGAGCCATTTTCTTGTAAGGTTCAGGCGCACGAGGGCGCCTCGAATAGCGATCGCCCTTTTGTAAACAAATATGCTTTTGTGTAATAAAACGATATTTTTCGAAAGGAATATGTTTTTTGTATAATAGCGAAATTATAAGCTAACAAGGCCATTTAAATTGTAATATTTTGTTCGTTGTTCGCCTGCTACACAAAGTTTTAACTAAAAATTTGGCCTGACTAGTTACAAATAAACACTCGCAATGAAATAGTTTCGTTGAAAAGCGAACGGTCCCGTGAGCGAGGTTGCTCTCGCAGCCACTGCTCGATTCCAATTGTTGCTGAAATAGTGTAAGCTCTGCAGGTAATGAGTCGTTTCGAACTATCGCTTTAGGTATAGGGACACACGAAATGTGTAAGCGTACCAAACAGGGAATCTCCGCAGAGCCGTGAAAGGATTTCGGATCTATTTTACGCTACGATACGCGGTGTAATTGTGTTCGCGTGAACGGCGGTGGCTGTTTCTTGCCGTGTTGTCAGTTCACAGTAGGTGAATGGTCTTACAAATGAAGCAGAACAAATATGAATGCGCCGTTCGTACGGCGGACTAAAGCGAAAACATAACTTCGATGAACTGGCGATTCTTTTAAAGTGATAAAGAACGATAAATCATCCAACGGCGAATCAGTCGACCTCGTATCTCACAAGCGGTCGCTCCTGACAAGTTCGGGGCGGAAGGGAGGCTTTCCGTCCACATTTCTCAACATTTAACGTGTATAAAGGCATTTTTAGAGCATTGTATGTCGAAGAGTAGCTAAAATAGTCCAAGAGCACAACCCGCGGCCTCCACCACCAGGAGCGATAGTCGTGGCCGAAAATTAATTAACAATGTAGGCAAATAAATGAGAATGATCACTTTAACACGATTCAGTCGGTCTAATTGCACAATTTGGAGGAATGTAGCAATGCCGTCCGCCATTTGCATCCAAATGGACTTGTTCGCGATGAGAAGTGCAAACGAGTGCTCGTCACGCGACGTTGAGGCCAGGCTGACAGGCCCCGCGTGATGGCGCTTGATGGATGCCAAGTGTGGTGGTCTTTATGATATTGTCGCCATTACAATGCAACCGCAACGTACCCATAATAATCTAAACACATTTATGTTTTCTTTTATTTTATAGCCGGACAATGGAACAGATACTCCTCCTATATGATAAGAGAACACCGCCACCACGCGCATTGGTTGTGTTGCCGGTTTTTTACGCCCCTTAAGCAGCATTTTTAAGGGCCTCTGATATCCTCACTCACTCTTCGAAACAGCAAGTACAAGTACTGGTTCACGCTGAGTATTCTGTGAGCGCGTGGTATCACTTCGGACGAGCCGGCCCAATTAGTGCGCCAGCTATATATATGCTTCAGCATGGATCTGCCACGGGTGCGACAGTATTAAGACAGTCGGCCTTGACAGTGGTCAAGCCCTTGCAGAGACCGAATAAATTAGAAATTAAATTATAAGTTATAATTGTTCGGACCGAAATCAATACCTTTCGCTCCATGGCACACTTAAACGCATTAAGCTACGAGGCACAACCGCAAACAAGGAGGGATACCGACCTCCCATGTCGGTATGAAATAAAAGCCAAATGAATTAGTAAGTATAAAAAGGCGTCGGTTGAAGTTGACGGAAGCGTTGAGCGAACTGATCGCGAGAAGTAGTCTCTCGAAGCCGCAGCAAAACATAAGATCGGTGGTCTCGGTCAGTCAATAACGAGGTTCAATCGATGCGGCACTCGACATGTCCTGCTTTTTATTGTGCTCTGGAGTCTGGGATGACCTGGACTGGTGAAGCGCATTTTTATCTGCATTCAATATACGATCTCCATTATCGTTTGAATTCCCTCTATTAATGAGATGTTGCTTATTATATTGTGGTTGGAAAATATAGTATTCGATTTGTTGGCCACCTAAAAGCAAAACACACTTTCTTAAATCCTTTTCGGGTTGCGTAGCGTCAGCCAAATTGAATTCGGTTGCCGTGTATCGAAAGAAGACGAAGTCTGGCGGGGAGCAGGCGGCGTAGCACCCTTGCCGAGGAACATTGTGGAGGTCAGCGAAGGCTTTACTCGCCGACGACCTTTCAAAGTATCTTTCGTTTTGTGATACCCGTGTTTGTATTTTGACGCTACACTTTTGTGTCGTTGATCTGTGTCTATACGAGTGGGCAGTCGCAGGTGTAATAAAAGTATAAATTAGTTCCCCAAATATAAACAAATTTTACAATTTATAATGTTCATAAAAGTTTTAATTTGTGAATGCGAATTTAGAAGCTGTACTAGCTAAAGCGAGCACTCGCCGGACGACTCGTATGCACCTGTCAATGGGTGAGCCAAGTCAAGCGCCGTGAGCCTCGGCGTGGCGCGGAGGGCAAGCGGCGTCTTGCCCTCATTGCCCACACCTTACGAATGGAGTATCACGCGAACGTGACTTTGTTTGGTTTTTGTGAGCGCTTACAACACATGAACTAAAAGCACAGAATACACGTCTATTATTGCTGGAAAGGAGCTTCTGTAATTCATCAATAAAAGGGAAAAATAAACTGCATAAATGATTGGTTGAATAACTGCAAAGTTTATATTGTAAAATAACTTGTACACAACAACATTAACGATCAATGCGGACTTAGAACATTGGTTTGCAGGCAAAGAGGTGTCACCCGTGGGAGAGGCAAGCTGACGCACAAGTCGGGGTGGCTCGCGCGAAGCGGTACCTTGGGCTCATAGAATACTCAGCGTGACATGGTAGTTGTATTTGAAACGGTATGTTCCGCTAAGTGAGCGAGTGAGGATGTCGGAGGCCTTTTAAAATGCTGCTTAAGCGGCGTAAAAAGCCGACAACAAAACCAATGCGCGGATTGTGGCGCAGTTGTCCATTGGCAGCGGTGTTGTCTTACTATATAGGAGACCCACCTGCTCCGTTGGCCGCTATATCATAAAAAAATTCTTGTAAAACATGTTTGTACAAACTTATTGTAACATAATGTAAACATAGCACGTTTACTGCATATAAAGATATTGTTATGAAATTATATATTATCAATATAAAACACAGAACGCAAATTATCCTATAAAGGCTTTATAATTTAGAGAATATCATGATTGTTGACGTAAACTCATTGTTGACGTAACAGGGGGAGAGAGGTATTATTTTTGCCTGTGCGTGAACCAATCGCCCATGATTGTAACGCTTATTATTTTTAAGTTAACATCGAGGTGGGCCTATAACTTTTTGGGGTCTTTGTGTTCGCGTAATTAATACCTACGCCTTCGGCAGTGAATCTTTTTAATTGACTCCTGAGTAACTGATATATATTGGTTCTAAATTGCTTAGGCTCTAGAGAACCAGCTTTAATGATATCTAATTTGTATTTACCGCTATATCCGTAAGAAGGGAAAAAAAATGAAAATCGTGCCCGTCTAGTTGTGCAGACAATCTTAAGGTCGTTAGCGGACTTCAGCCACGACAGGGTTCGACGCCTTTCTCTCTGTCTTTGCCGTCGCGTTTGGCGCTAATTTCTTCCGCCTTCGTAGCAATTATTACATTCATTATTTGAGTCTTGTATATGGCTTCAGAATTTTGTTCAATATGAAAGGCACCATCAAACAATTATTATATTTCAAACAAACTGCTAAATTACTACAATTGAACCATCCGTATTTTCAATTATATTAATAATATTAATAAAACGCCTAAAAAAAAATTAATAATATTAATAATTATATTATATTATATGCTGGGCCGAAAAAAGTGTTTTCTTAAGCTGTCTTACATGTATGTATAATTGTTCTCGCCATGGCAGTGGCAGATGCGCGGAAGCGAGGGACTGACAGAATGTTAAATATTGTTTATAAACAAGCAAATTTTATAGATGACATTTAAAGAAATATAGTTGTATATATACAACACATCTATTTATCAACTGAGCGATGGAAGGGCGCCCCGCCGACCTTCCGGTATTGGCAAGATTGCCGCTCACCGCCTGTCGTTCGCAGCAGATTCTTTTCACGGTGGGTGCTTTTTTGAGCAACACTGAGTAGGAGTGTGGACAGATTTGATCTGTCTGTGTATCTTTTTCCTGCCATCGCAACTCCTAAACGTCCTTCGATACTAAATTGGTTGAATACAAGATTAGGAGAGACAAGTGCTGCTTGTAAAGACAACAATGAATATAGAAATTCAGTCGTCGCTACGTTCGTGAGAAGCGCGCCCTTCGGACGCCGCTGCGCCGGGCCGAACCGTCAGCTGCCGGTTCGTTTGGTGTGCGCTGCCCGGCTTGGCGGCCGTGCGGTTCCCACGGCTCGACAATGAGGATCCTGCCCGCACAATGGCCGCTCTTCCTTGGCGATGGAGTGCAGCTCTCGCGGGCGAGTTAAGGCTGCGAATACATGACGAATTGATCAATCGCGATCCGAAGCCTGATTGACAGATTCGTTGCCTTTGATTCGTTAGTCGTAGACACTTAGAATTATTGCTACTTCAAGCACTATGCCTGCTCTATATTGTATCTGGCAACATTACACTTCTCATTAAATAATTATGAGCTTTCGGCGCCGCCACATCTGATTTGGCGTTGTGAGTAAAGTTAGCGGTGAATTAAGTAAAAACTATTTGGCCTTGTACATAATAATAAAGTAGAAGCAAATTTCACGCTAATAAAATCTCCACCATTTAATTGGGGAAGTAAAAAGAGGCTTGCCTTTGACTTTGAGGCTTAAACGGTCTTTTAAGCTGTATCCAGGCCCGTGACGTATTATTAATACATACATATTACAAGTAATTTTCTTTATTTCTATTTTTTCTCTTACTTTTATATTGCATGTAAAAGCAATGTTAAGATGTCCATGGGGAACGATGATCTCTCTTCTCCTCTCAACGAATAGGCCTGTCCCGTTGTCGATTATATAATATTGAAAAAGTTTTACTTCTGTTTCGTATAATGTACAATAAAAAGTTTCCGCTCTAAAAAATAAAAATGCCGAGGTAAAAACAATTCCATCAAGCCTTCGTTTATTAAATAGAGTTGATTGGGGCCAACAAGGCAGAGGTGGCTGTTATAATCGGGGATTTTTTAAAACTTTATTAGATTCACTGAAATAAGACAGCGAAAGTAATATTGTGAAGCATGCAGAACGACGTAACGAAGTAGCCTCCAAATTGCGTAGAGACGAAAGCGTAATTAAATTGAGCTACAGATGGCAAGGAAACAATCACCGGCGGTTATTCACCATCAGATGACTCAAGTTTAATTGCTTTTCGGGAGTCTGATCGACCTCAAGACCCCATCAGCCTCCCCGGCGACTTTGTTGCAGCTTTTGCTTTACGATTGCCGACATTGGTCTTCTTTTTGTAAACCTCGATTTAAGAATCAAAAGTTACGACTATATATAATTATGTAAGCGTCTCGATGCAAGTTTTTGTTCTATTTATCTGTCAAGTGAAAGTGCTACGAAGTAGGAACGTTAAAATGAATAATTTCTATTAAGTTTGAGGAGTTCGTTTGCGTGAAGGGAATTGTCAGCCAATAGCAAGTAACGTGTCAAAACGATGAATGTGATAAAGCGAGGGAGCGGTCGCTCGCCTGCTGCCTCTGCGCTAACTCGATATTCCAATTGATTTTTAAAACGCATTTCCATATTTATGAAATGCTCCATTGGCCGAGCGTATGGCAAAGAACTTCGAGGCCTGCACGGCGCGTCGCCACTGCTTCGCGTGACTTCGCTGTGCGATGGCTCACATTTAATACAATGTGAATAGATTCTACCATGTTGATGAACTAATAGGATATTTAAAAGGGAGAAAAAAATCATTGAAACGATTTGAAATCGCCCTGCAAATTAGACAATACATTTTGCATCTTAGTAAAGGAGTCTAATACAATGAACGAAACGACGTTATGCTCTGAACGTCGCATCAAAGCCAAATGAAACTGTTTGACAATGTTTGCTCAGATTTATTGCGGCCAATAGAGCGTCGAGGCCAAATTAAAGAAAGACAACTCGGGACAACGTGCCGGCATTATACTATAACAAGTAGACATTTCTTATATTTACTTTAGGTATGTGTAGAAACCACTTTCCTCGATATAGTTAAATTAAGAACTAAAATTGAGACCAATTTATGTCACAATATTAAAAAATCCTATGAAATAAAGCCAACTTGCCATTTCAAAAAAAGGTTGACACCATGTTGTCCGGAAGCTTTCCATCCTATTTTCTATTACTTTATAGTGTTACGAAAGAAAGACTTTTACAAATCCTTCCCTGAAATGAGAGAATATCAGCGTCAGCTCGTGTAGCGTTGAAAGTGCGAGAGGCGCCAGTAAAAGTGGAACGCATTTGTGGCCAATTGAATGGAAGCTCGCCGGGTTGAGCGAGAACACGCGCCGCCGCGGCCCGCCTGCTCCGAGCAACGTGTGAGAGATCACGCTTCGGGAGGCAGCGGGCTTAGCGGCGAAACGATCGAGCCCGCCCCGCGTGTATTGGAGGCTACAAGTACCATATGCATTACAAATAGCACACATCCAGTTCAATAAAATTATGAACCAAACATCTCCTACATAAAAGAGCAATAGAGAGCTTTTCGAACGCGGAAAGCAGGAAAGCAAAGCTTAACAAGGTCGAAGCTTCGCCGCCGAAGCTCACGGTTCTAGCAGTTCAACAAGTTGACTCAGGCGGGGAACATCTCGGAGCGACGAAACTTTGATAATCTATTTTTATGGATCTTAAAATACACAAGGCGTCTCAGCAGACCTATAAATTTCTAATGAAGTTTGAGTCAGTTTAAAAAAAGTAAAAAAAGGTAGTAGTAAGTAAAAGGTCAAAAATTCAATTAACCTTACGATTCTCTACCATATAGGTGACCCGCATGCTTCGTTGTCCGCTAAACTATAAAAAATGGATAAAAATGAAAGGATTAAAATCTATTTGGAACACGTTGCCGTTCAGACGATTAACAAATCCTTTCCGAGACGCAAAAGTTTCGAGTCGACACAATTGTGACGGATTTCCGATTAATATCCCCTCAATCGCGAAGATCAGGTCCTACAATGCGAGATACGTTTGTGTGTCATTAAATTAATGTCAATATTATTTGTTCAGATCCTGCCTTCATTTCGTTTGGGTTTCGTTGTTTGTATTTTGTTTCGGGTTCGCTTTTTTTTAACCTGGATATAAGGAGAAGGAAATGAACTGGGCTTTTGTTCTTCTTATCTTTTAAAAAAGATGTTTTGCCTGTCGTCACAGTGACAAGTAGTGGCGCAGCTCTGAGCAAGTATTTCTCACAGTTTTAGAGGAATGGAACGCGCTGCCCAATGCCATGCCTAATGGTCTTGAGCAGGACGGAGGTGACGGCTTGGTGAATTTAGAAAGAATATATCGAAAGCTCTGCGTTGCAACGTTATTAAAGCGCCCATATGAATCGCGTCTTACATGCTGTAGCACATTTGTCCTTGGGAAAACGAAGCGTTTTTGCTGCCACCGCAGCACCGAGCAAACCACAAACAACATTTTCACCCATTAACTTGAAACTAAAGACAGACTCTAAAAATTCAGTAGCCAGATCCTTAATCTTTAAAAGTAAGGAAAAAGGTAAACACAATGATTTGTATTTGTATGCGGAGAACGAAGGAGCGCGGCTCGGTGCTTAATGAACACATAATAATTAAATAAAAGTTTCTCCGATGACATACAGCGTGAGTTGAAATTTGAAATGGTTTTTATTCATACGAATTCCCGAAGTGCCCCGAATAGGCTCAAAGCATCTGAATATTTCAACGACGCTTTTTGTTTTAGAAGTTTTTCGGATGTATCGTTGTTGATCTGCTGTATCGTTTGCACTTTTCAAGAGCGAAAGATGACAAGTGCACAAAAGACGACACGAAAAGAGATTGCAGGCGCAGTGGGAGGGCGAGGGCAGGCTGCCATTTAGGCTCAGCGCCATTTATATACGATCATGGATTTGACTCTTTGTGAATGAGGATCGGTTTCATTTGCAGTGAATAGAAAAATGTAACTCTAAATAAAATATGATAAAAGCGACGTTCACGAAGTAATTCTTCAGTAATGAATACACTTTACAACTGTAGCTCCCACTGAGTGCAATGGTGAAAGTGCGCGGCGCTTCTTCAAGAGCAGCGTGGACGTCGAACAGTAGGTGCTCTTGCTGATTGCTCAGACTGAGTTCGCTTCTATCTCGCTGATTGGCTGCGAGATCTTGGACCAGTGAAGATTTATTCCAATTAGAAGCCTTCAATGGAAGTGCACTATAACCATAAAAAAGGAGATGCTCCGAAGTGGGCTCAGAATGAAGGCGAAGAGTGGTAAGACAACAAGGAACGCCACACTTTATTTGGGCTGCTCGTGCAGCCGTAAGCATAGTAATATCACGGGCTTACAGAATACAGCGTGAAAAACTACTTGTACTGTGTTTCACAGGCCTGTTATGTTACGCCGCTTAAGCAGCACAACAAGCCAGCAATACGACATCCGCCTGCTCCGTGGTCTGCTGTATTAAGAAAAAGAATAGGATAGCTGAAGTGGAAGAGCGGCTGAGGATTCAGCGCAAGCGCCGCGGTTGCACGCGTGTCTGAATTAAAAAGCAGAGATCGCACAGCACGGAGCCGCCATCGCCAGGGGCCTTTCTTAATTGGCGTACTGTGACGCGGAAAAGCGTTCCCCATAAGCGGCTTGTCACTCGCACACTTACCCTAAATGAAATTTCCAAACTCCGCGAGAATATTTGTACATATCACAGTGTGTGAGGGAGTAGTTGTGAATTTGCGCGCTGACGCTTTTTAGTCAGGCAGCGGATACGGCAGGCAGAACAGGCCAGCCGCCGAGGCCGTTGCTCGGTAGGATAGTGGGTGCTCGCCGGACAGAGATAAGACCGGTTGTTTACACCTTGTGCGTGGGCCAGAACGCCACGACTGGCCCTTTATGGAAAGCACGAAGGAAAGGTGACAGGGCTGGAGAGAAGCGCGACCCAAAGAGGCTGTAAGCGTGCGTGGAATAGATTGCAAAACGGAGGTGGTGTGAATGTGTGTGAGTGAACCCTCAACTGACGACACTCTATGGCTAGTCATAAGCCCGAACAGCTGAGCAACGCCCACTGAGGGAACGCCTGTCCACGGAGTTTCCGACAACTGTGGCCACGCTCAGGCGAGAAACACTCGAGTGGGATCACGTCGGGCCGTAATGCTCCGCGGCGGAAGCACACGCCCGGCTCAACTTTGCATTGTGCTTTGTAATGACATGTCACTCGGTTAGACGCGTCCTCACAACTTGCACCCCACTCGAAGCTCGTCGGCAGGAGGGCTCGGACCGCTCGTGTCTGCGTTTCAGGCGCTTTGTCGCTGCAGAGGGTATTGAGTAACCGGGTGAACATATTTTAGCTTTGCCAAGTTCCCACTCTCAACACTCTCTGTCTGCTCGGGAATTGGGTTGAATGAAGGAAACGCATCCAAGCTTCACTTTTTATAAATAAACCGATTGGACGCAACTAAGTTTAGCTCTGTTTACAGAGATGTGAAAATATTTTAAAATGTTTCCGCATTTTTTTACACATATTTTCTTGTTGACTCGCTCGATTGCGCCAAAGAAAGCGATTTCTGTAACGTTAATAATATGAAGGTTGTATATATGTTAGTTAAAACAAGGTTTTGGTGTATACCGGAAAGCACTGGCTATGTTAGCACAATTTTTCTCAGATAGCTAGAAATTCTATGAGCTAGTCAAGTGTATTGTAGTTTTAATACTGTGTATAGATATTGTGAGAAATAGGGACTGTTGGCTTGTGATGAGTATCATGGCGGCCGCCCACTCTTGCAGGATAATCGCCAAAACACCTTCCAAAAAGCTCTGTTCCGAGCACACGGTGGCTTGTTTACTCACTCCTCAGCCTGCGCCCAAATGGAAATTGCCTCGGATTCGTCGGGAGCAGGATCAGGGTTATATGTTATGTTGAGGCTCGGATTTTACGCATTGAGTCAAGTCCGACAAGCCGCGTCCCTCTGTCGGGCGCTACGTTTGGTTTGTGTGCTACTGGAGCAGCTCGAATGAGAATACAAAGAGCTAACATGTAAAGTTACTCAGCACTTAGTGACGCATGAGTCTCGAGAGAGCCAACATTTCGTGGCCATTCCAACTTCCCTCTCAGCGGCCGCCGAACGAGACTTTTCATATAACTTATGTCTTACATTAGCTGCGCCCCGAGGGGCACTCGCAATGTTACACAAGATAAAGATAAAATTCAACTCGAAACAAAAAATAAAATCCATCCAGTAGTTTTTGATACCTCTTTATTTGTAATCTAAACACATTGGGATCCATGTTTGCAAAACAATAAAAGCATTCACGAATTGTATGACAAAGCGAACTGTCAAACGCTAATAATATTCCTAATCCGAGGGAGAGAGGTTTTCTGGCAAAAATATTGCGATTGAAAATACGAGGCTCCATTACGTTGGAGGCGAAATGTACTGATTTAGGAAGGCAAATTGGATGTGAGAGCGACCCCGCGAAAGCAGCTGATGTCATTTGGAGAATCCTCGGCTCCCACGTGGCCGCGATTCTTTTGCCTCCCCATTTTTACATTTAATCGCATCGGACAAAGTGCTGTGTTTCGAGTTCAGCGCATTTGCCACCGGTTTTGCTGCAGCGTAGGGAAGTGACACGATCCAGAGGGCTCTCGGCTGCCAGATTTAATCACTCCGTTATAGAGATAATGTAGAGCAGTGGCCGCCTGTTGAAATAGAGAGAGAAAAACACTATTCGTATAAGTACACTTGAAATGAGATCCCACAAGCACAGTAGATAATCATATAAGAGTGCGCAAAGAAAGAGAAGCAACGCTGGCTGACAAGGCGAGGCGCCCCGAGCCTCCCCGACCCGAATGGCGAAAGTGGATTCATTTCAGTTCGGCTGACACGCGAAATCCTAACAAATGGCGTGATGTCTATTCATTTAATTTAATCTTAATTCATTACTATTTAATTAATTTATTCTATTAGTCGCATAGCGATTAGGCCATGTTTTCGTTATTCTTCTTTACCTTAAGAACTTTAAGAGTGAGATGGGCTGCTTGGATTCACCAATGTCTTAATGTTCGACAAAGTCAACAACAGACGGCTAACCGGCGATCGGCGACCTGAGTAATCAAGTGCGGTGGCGACTGGGCGATCAGCGATATTCAGGATGTGGCGCAGCGCCCTCCTCGCAGCTCGGAGGCCACAGGAGGCCAGGAGGAATTCCAGTGAGATTCGCTTCGGAGTCCACCTCGTTCCTCGTTTTATTGCTTTAGTCACAGGTCTCGTCGCAATGGCCTGTAAAGAGCAAAACAAAAAAATAGTGAATGTCCGCCGTCTTTATCTTCAGCCTGTTCTGACCTGTAAGGTGCAAGGGACGTCTTTCCAATCAAGGATCTCAAAGAGTCACGCGAATGAGAAAACCACTTAGGCTGGTTTCAGCGTCGCTCGGAGTGAGCCCATAAATAATGCGAGCAGAAGTCCCCGACTGTAACATTATCGATATCAGGAGCGGTGCCTTACTCGCACTTCCGCCGAGCACTGTCAATAATCAAAGTATTAGCGGATTGGATCAGCTGGCCGGGCAAACAAACGCTGTTTATTTATCGAATTGCTGCGTCTGTTTCAAATCAAAACAAGCGATGTCTTATTGATAACGCCTGTTCCTTGATCGCTGGGTCTGGCGAAATTACGAATACTATGATGTATTCACGATATGATATAATATATATTACGAATAATAAAGAAAGACAGAGAGCAAAGGCTTTATTTCCAAGGTAGTAACAATATATGTAAAGTTACAATATGTGTATGTGATGTTGTGTATGTTAAAATGTGATACAAAAAGCAATCACACGGTACCACGAGCGAAAAGGGTAAAAGCGCTATTCACTACTGTACGTATATTCAGTAGAACTGAAAAGTCGACAGCAAACCCGGATACAGTATAAAACGTACAAATACGTAGACCGCGCCAAGGCCGCCACTGCCTCTTTACACCACTGCTTTCTAATCATCACAGCAAAGAAGAATCTGCAGCGAGTCGACTGTCACTCGCCTCCAGCACTGGCCATTGGCGGCCACACACAACAGCGACGAATACCATATTGCTTTCCAAATTCCATAATAAGTGGAAGATTAGAGAGCCTTCGTAGCTTTGTGGTTAAATAAGTCCACCACGAAGGGAGATGTATCGGGTTCGTATCCAGGTGCGCACAATTAAAAAATTTACTTAATTATATAATTTATTCCCTCCTGGTAGGGAGAGCCATGTTTAAACATATGCTGACGCATTATTTGGGTCGCCTCGTCCGAAGTGATACTACGGGTCCACAGAATACTCAACGTGAAATGATAGTGTACTTGAAACGGTGCTTCTACTGTTTTGCTGAGTGTGTGAGAATATCGGAATCCCTTAACCGGCGAAAGAAGCCGGCAACAAAACCAATCCGCGGACTGAGACGCGATTGTCCATGGTACCATATAGAAAATCCGCCTGCTCCATAGAACTGAGATGAAAGGCTGGATAAAACGTAAGATCAGCTGAAGCACTTCTTGGGCGGGGCTTTACTCGACTTTAATAGAACATTGAGAGTCAACAAGTCTTGGCTCCTTTTCCTTGACGGAAACCATAAACTCGTTTTAACAACTGATCCAATTAGGTATACTTTATTGTCTGGTAGGCGATTGTGCTCCTGCCTCCAACCACCCGGCTTCAACTGCGGGCAACTTCTTTTTAATTAATTCGAGCGCTTTGTTCACTTGTTGTGTACCTAATCTCGATAAATCAATAAGGCCACTGACCTACCCTACCCGTCGTGCGACTGGCCTAATTGTTGTCTATGGGCGTTGAATAGTAATTTTACGCCTCAGGTCTAGTCTTCAAAGTGTTTAAATCCATAAAATACTTAAAAATGCAAATTTAGTCATGACAGCTGATGCACCAGGAGCTCAATTAGACTAGTGATATGACAAAGCCATTACAAATAAAGGGTTAAGTAAGCTATGGATGAAACTGGAAGGAGCCGAGCAGCGACTAGACTGAGACGGATCGCTGTAACCGCTTCCCGATTTAGTGTTAGGGAATGAATTGGAAGAAGGGGCAGCTCGAAGAGCGGCGCATGAGCGAGTTAACGAACTCGTTGCTCGTTAGCGCGCATTCCTTCCCTTTTTCATTCATTTTTAATAAAGTCGGAGCTTCTTGTTTATGAGTCGAGATTAATTAGGGGCGGCCCGTGGCGCTGTACGTTGTTGGGGGAAAAGTCATCCTATTTCGGAACTTTAATGAAACAATATTCGCCCAACGAGAAATTGTGCCGACCGGGCTTCAATAAGGACAGCATTGGAAGCTCTGCGTCCTACACCTCTGTTGTTTCACCTCATCGCCAATGAATCGCTTCACCGGTTGGCGTTCGCGATGGAGATGTTGTGCTCGCAAGCTGTCGAAGAACGCTACCGGTGGATCAGTGATTCATGAGGAGCTTATTTATTTATTCATTGCGATGTCAATTCAGGCAAAGGCCGAACTGCGCGTGCCGGGTTTCTGCTTTCTAATTGTTCCCCATGGCCACATCGAGCTCGTCCATCTGATTTCGTTAATTTAATTTTGATCAAAGTTATCTGTACCATTCGAAAAAGTTGCGTGCAATGGGGCCTCGATGTAACAAGCCCAGATTCGACGAAATGAGGAACAGTTGTGGTCGGTAGGTGTGTAGTAGTGTGGTAGGAACAGTGGCTCCCGACTGTTTGCTATAATTTCACAGGAATTGTGCCGATGAAAGGCGAGCTACGAGTGGAATAAGTGCCAAGGACGGGAGTGACCTGCGAATGCTCGGTCTGGCTTGCTTTTTCTTGAATACTTAATATCAATAGTTTTTAGTACAATCGAATCATCTCAAATAGATTTCTAAGAAACTCTATAATAAATGAAATGCAAGCAATCAAGCTTGTAAGTGACTTGCAAAGTTCCGCAAAGGAGATTGTTTGGCTCTATTCTGCTCCCATCTTGATAAAGTCACAATCATAACTGATTTTGGAGAATGATATGTCAAAAAACGACGAATAATTTAAAAATCTCAAGGCGCCTTTCCAGCAAAGAGATAAGAAGCCTTCGCAAACAAAATTGTATACGTAGTAGTCTAGTTTACTGTATTAAAATAAAAAATGTTACGATCCGTTCATTTAGACGAATACCGAAGATACGTTAAAGTGATAAAATGTCTGTTGGCGGCGGAGGCTACTAAGTGAGGAAGGAAGGCGCTTTCAGTGTAGCGTCGGCCCCTTCCGAATGCCTTTTTCAACACCATCACGAAGCGATCTCAGCTTTGTAACCATTTGAAATTCTGTTTATTGTGTACCAAAGACTTTCTGCTTTATACTTTTCGAATAATCTTACCTTCGGAGATGGGCACATGAATTTTTCGTACACCTATATAATTCTGTATTAGAATAAGTACGTCTGCACTTAGAGCCTCTCCTTAATAAAACGTGATATTAAAAATGTACACTGTAGGAAAGTTGGTGCTATTGCACCAACTTTCCTACAGTGCACCAACTAGCAATCTACTGAAAGTAAGAAGGCAATGCTCCTCCGTAGCTACCTTCATTAGGTATGCGTAGTGACAACGAGCCTTCTCGGTAGGTAACCATGGCGTAGACAGCTATCTAGTTCCAGTAAAATCAAACTTATTGCATTTTAGACAAAGGACAACGTATACAGTCCGCCTCGCTTTATGTCACACTCGTGCCTGGTGCATATAATCGCATCATCATTATCAAGTTCAGCTACAGAGCCTTCAACCACTCTTCCAAATCAAATGAAGAATGAGCCATGGCAAACTAGTGCTGTTTTATAGGAAACCCGCTACCATGATTTTTTAAACGCGATATGTGTAAGGCGTCTGTTCGGGAGGTAGAAACAGCCTGGCCTATCAGCAAACATGATTCAAACATCATTCCAATAGAAAGTTTAAATAATTATATTTAAGACAAGGTTACACTCAAAGGGCACATATTTTTTAAAAAGTGCGCCACCCAAGCAAGATAGTTCAGCCGTCGTCTAGACATGTTGGTTTTTCTTAAGCAGCAGTAAATCTGTCTGGGCTTAGACATTGCTGTGCTAGCTCCGCCCCTCGACGTCAGCACAATTGTTTTCTTAATTCGTCGTCGCATAAATGAATGAAGGTGTCTCGGGGAATGGACTGGCCAACACGAGCGTACTTTCAAGTAGAAACTGTTGCAAACAAACAACTAGTGAAGTTCATGGAGCGGGAACACGGCCACTTCGCTGTGGCGGTGAGTCTCCGACAACTTCTGCCGCAAAGTGAATGAGCGAACTCATACTTATCGGTGACACACTTGTCAACGGCTGCAGGCTAAATGCGACTGGAGCGTAGACAGGCGCTGTGATAGGTGAGGTCTCTTCAGCCGTTACTGCCAAATTACGCTATTATAAGGGTAGTAAATAAATAATTTGGTTGATTTAAATCTACTTTTCAATATCAATTGGTTTCATTTTTGGCAGCTGCCGTCGGCCATTGCTTCCTGCACACAAGCCGAAAAATCGCTTCAGTAGTCGCTCTAGGTACCCGTGCCGGAGATTAAAAGGACATTTTTATGCCAACAGTCGTATTAGGAAGTAAAACGGTTTACGAGCCTCTGCCACAGCGGTGCGCGAATCCACCGCGACTTAATAGTGGCGAAGTGATCGAATGGCTCTTTATTGCCGAGCCGCTTTTGTGCTCGTCCGCCTACGCACAGAACGCCAATAAAGGTGCTTTATGCTGCGAGGCGACCTTCGGCAACATCTTGGTCAGATAGTGCGGAATGAAAGTCGTTGAAATAATGCATGTTAATCCACTCAAGTTGTAGAAATGGAACAGTTAATGGACACGCGAAGTGCCTTCCCTTTAATCAAAGACAATCGGAGAGAGAGTATTATATAGTGGTATAGACAAATCATACAGCCATATAATACTGATCATCATTATCATCATATAATATAACTATATAATAGATAAAAAAAACTATTATCCTTAAAATATTCTCTATACACAACAAACACATCACATTGAACAGGGCAAATCTTTAGCTGCGATGTCGTACGATAGCAGATATAAATCTTTGTCCTCGGATTTTTGCCAAGTGATCAGTGTAATGAATATGAATGTGGTACCTTCTTGTCCTGGCAACATTGTACCGATGCCTCCGACAAATGACCGAATACCAGGAGGACAACCACTATCGTTAAATAAAGATAATAGACAGTTCGTGCTACCGAGTGGAAGAGTTCTACGTGAATAATGTTAGCAATTAAGCCCGCTTGACTTTCTCGGCGATTCTCTTCGCATTTGGGCGCATTCGTGAGTAGTCTGTAGCCGTTTTCGTGTCCCTGCTACGCGCTTGTTGGTTTCACGCATCTTGAATATAATTTCAGGAAAGTTAAATCGCTCGTTGCTCATTAAAACTGTTTGAAGCCGCTTACAGAGCGTCCAACAATGATGAACCAATTACAAAGCATGTGCCGACGAGCGGGCGCACAACGAGTTGTTGGCCGCTCGCTGCAAACTTTTCTCACCAGTGGTGCGGATTTCAGTTCCAACAAGGCGCAAGCAATCGTGAAATAATTAAATCGATCGCCTCAACGGAGCTAAAACCTTCACTAGGCCATCTTTCACTTCGGTGCATGGTGCAAATGCCTGACAGCGTAAACGACTGCGGTGACTTTACCACGGTCGCCCACGGATGGCGCTCGTCTCTCCCCACCATTAACAAATCTTTCGAAAAGACAGTTTATTCGATCCGAAGCCTCGATGCTACGTCCGCAATCAACCCTATCGTGATGAACATTTTAAAACATACCTCGCAACGCCCGAGATTTGGGTGTGCATATTTTCCAATGAAAAGCTGCCCTTACGGAAACGCGCCGCTCTGCGACGGCGGCCTCCGCTTTCCAATTCACGTCCGGAATGCCAAAACAACGTGTGATGAATTATTAATTTAGCGATATTATTGTAAAGTGAAGGTTTTGGATATCGCATTCAGCCGCTGCGTCCCTCTGCACCTGCGAAGGCGACTCGACAAACGATGTTTTGCCACATCATTTCCAAAGTTATATATGCAGTCGCAAACTTCTTTATGTAAAGGCCTTTTGAAGCTCTATAAAGGGTTCAAATTCCATCATATAACTCTCAGCTTTAAAGCAGCGTTCATAAGAAACATCATCATCATATCAACATCATAACATAATAAATTAACTTGCGAATCCGACTATCTTGAAAAATTCTTTAATTTTTCCGGTAATAATAATAAAATTACAACATATAATAATAACATGTATAACTACAGCAGTGTCTAGCGGAATGGGGCAACTGGCCAAGCATATGAGAAAAGATTAGGCCGGTTCTCTTTGGCCGCGAACAATGGTCCATCTGTCCACGTGTGATCACATCTCACGTGGACAGATGGACCATTGTTCTCAATTGTTCATCAATTGAGGCGTCACCGCAACATTTCAACTTGAAAAACTCTTTCGAAAAAGTTTCTTTAAACAGCTGGTAACACTGCCGACAAGGCTGAGAGTTCTGTCCATCCGAGGTATCACCGTGAAGGCAAGGTGATGTGTGTGATTCCGAGCAAAGACAGCGGCACTCAGAACTGCCAAGTCGGCAGGCACCAAGATGGCGAGGCGCGGTCAGAACTCGGAAGTGTGAAGTGAGGACCTGCCGATAGCAGTTGCGCCAACCCAGTTAGCTGTTTTTTCTTGTTGGGCGCTCACACAAATCGCCCTCTGAGTGCTGACGAGACCGACTCGTGTCACACTCTCGCAAGACGCGGCTCTTCCTCCTTTCAAATGGCTTCTTGCTGTTGGCCAGAGTGGCCAATAGGCGCCGACAATCTCCCATTAACAACTCACAAATTCTAAGTGTATGTCTCTCAAATAATTTACGGGTTTGTATATGATTATTCCAGTCATTGAGCTTAGTGTTTGTGGATTACGAGAAGGCCTTGAATTCTGTCGAAACTTGTCGGTCCTTGCAGCAATGCCAGATAAACTATCGGTACATAGAGGTGGTGCTCAGATGTCTCTACAATTCTGCCACCATGGCGGTCCGAGTACAGGATCAGAATACATACCGTATCCAAATGCAAAGAGGCATGAGACAGGGAGATGTTATATCTCCGAAACTGTTCACCTCTGCACTGGAAGATGTGTTCAAATTCTTAAACTGGAAAGGACTAGGCATCAACATCAATGGCCCGTACATCACGCATCTACGCTTTGCCGACGATATAGTCCTCAT
>DWCF01002185.1:0-25367 GCA_018230265.1 Delias oraia | reverse complement strand
CTGGATGCAGGTTGCCTCCGACACGTATTCATGGAAGTCCAAAGGAGAGGCCTATGTCCAGCAGTGGACGTCTTACGGCTGTGATTTTGTTTTTGATGGTTAATTTTTGTTTTTGTACAATACATATCAAAATGAAGGTATAGAATAACTTACAATGGTTCTGTCTTGTATATTTTTACATTTAGCATGTCTTTAATAAACTAAAATAATTCAAGGTTTTTTAACAGATTTAGACCATTTAAAGATATTTCACTGAATTCTATAGGCATTCATTAATTATGTATATTTACCAAATAGTAACTGCATATAAGTCCATTTATTAAACACAAAATATCTCATAAATACGTAAATATAGTTATGCTATAGCGAAAAAAACTCTTAATAAACAAACTTAAATAAAACTAACGCATAGCAACGCAAAGAAACATCTAGAATAGCACAAAGAACATAAAACTCTATGACCACGTAATCTACGAACGACAACTGACAACAGCCCTATATCAAAATTTAATAATTTTACGCTCAGACGATAATCAAGAGAGATTAAACACCTATTAAAATGCTCCATAAATAATCAAAATTTATATGGAGAGCATTTTTTTATATAAATCCCTCCGCATCATTATCAATTCGGATTGTTATTAAGACTATAATTAACTTCTTAGGATACTAAAATGGTGCATGTTTTTATGTTTTCTGATATAAATTTATTCGCCGAACATTATATCTTAATATATATAAATCTCCTGTCACGATGTTTGTCCGCGATGGACTACCTAAACCGCTTAAGAGATTTCGTTCAAATTTGCATGCAATATGCAGTTTGGTCAAACTTGAGAGATAGAATAGCTTAGATCTTTAATTATATTCGCAATTTTATTTTATTGCAAATTATTTGTCTATTATTAATTGCAGTCACAATTATCTGTTAGCTCCAAAAGATTCCAACAGATGTCGACATTATTCGACTGGATTGAATAAGTAGTCAATAGATGGCACTACCATGTTTAAACGACAACTGTGTCATATAAGTTACAATTCAATAGCATGATTACCACGTTTATTGAGACTAAAGTATAAATTAAATTTATTTTTTAGTAAACGAAATAGCGTGAAATTCAATTATTTCTACTTTTTTAATTTTTGGCGTTAGCATACCCAACCACGTGTTACGTAGACCGAAGTGTAAATCAAATTCAAATTATAGTGACTATATAACAATGAAATTATTCCTGCTTTTTACTTCTTTGTGCTTAATAAACACGAAAGTTTGTTCCGATGGATGTTTTTCATCCCTTCAGGCGAAAATACAAAACGTATTTTAGTCAAACTTTGTAATGATATAGTTTATAATCAGAATATCTTACAGTTTATAATTGTAATGTGCAAACATGACAATATTTAATAGAAACACGTAAGTCCAACTTGGTGGGTAGTGCAGCGTGCAGAACGACGTCTGCCAAGTTTACGAGTAAATTTATAAAAATCAGTAGAAAAACGATTAAGATGCTTATCTAAATATGAGAAGTACCTATATCCTTATAGCTAAGTCGCGGATGCGTTGCTGGTATTTTAAAGCATTGCTGGGTTCTTTAAAAAAGCATATAATATTGTATACATTGTATATATCGTATAATATTGTATATATGTTATTTCTATTTAGTGGAGAATGGAGCAGGTGATTCTTCTTTATGGTAAGAGAACACCGCCGCCCATGGTAAAAAGTGCCACACTCCGCGCATTCTAGCTGCTATATAGACTACACTTAGACGCATCCTAAATTAACAATTAATTATTAACTTTAATTTTTAAAATTATTTTTTTTTAATTTAATTTATTATTAACTTTAATTAAATTAATTATTTACTAATAATCAATAAATTATGAATTATATAAATAATTGCTTATATTCCAAACGTTAATTGTCCCACAATAATTTTGTGTACTTATAATGAAAATCAAATATTAATTGATTAAAATTGCTTAATTGTATTACAATACAATTAGGATCTCATCTAACATGAAGTAAACAAACTAATCACACTAATAATATAGTAATTAATTAACTAGAACATATTACTTAGAAGGAAATACATATCTTATAAGATTTTGGTAGCTAAGTCTTATAAGTATCACAAAACGAGAGATATCGAATTCGTTCCCAGGTTTGAATAAAAATTTATTCGGTCTTTGTAAGGGCTTGATAGTGGCCGGGCGAGTGTCTAAATACTATCACACCTGTTGAAGAGTCATGCTGACACGCAAATTGGGCCGGCTCAGTTTACAGAATACCGTCGTGAAACAGTGTTTGTACTTTTTCGCGCAAATATGACAACAACAACATCGCAGAATGTAGACAGGTTGTCCATTCTGATCTCATCTCATAGATAAATAGATAACAAAAAAAAATTACTATTTACAATTAATATATATATTATACATAAGCATACACACCTTAGCTCGATCCAATTCGAATGTATTACTCATTTTTGCCGAGTACTATCAAAAAAATCAAAATATGAATTAAACTAATAACACTACATGACAACACAAAACATGAAATAGAAACGAAAGCGAACACGTGCACAGAAATGTCGTACAGTTCACGTGCAATACGGACGAACGTACGTAATAAACTAAGTGTATAAATAAAATTATTCTTATCTCATGAAAATAAGAGACAAGACTCAGATTGATAGAGGGAGAAAACAATAGCTCCCAAACCCCTCCCCGGGACGAGGGATGTCGATTCAATTGCCTCGATTTCAAATCTACCTGAGTTGAGTATGCAACAATCGCAATGTCGCATCAACCAATTCTAGACCCTAAAAGCCGTCTTTCTATACGTGTCCTTTTCGAATTCCGTTGAATAGTTATAAGATCTATTGGGTTTGGCAAGTTAAAAATAGCATAATACAAAAAGTATGCTTTTTCAGAGATTTTACCGAATCTTTTGTCTTGTGATTTGCAAATTCGCAACAGTTTCGCATAATAAACAATTCTCAGAACATAATAAAGTAATCTTTTACTATTGTCAATAAATGTATTTGTGTATGGCTGCACTTAAAATTTGAAATGGCATTTTAGACAATTCAACCTTATTCTCACATAGGACAGATATGACAGGACTAGGATATGAAATCACAGGCATTGAGAAATACTTTAAAGCTATATCCAATCTATGTTTCTTAATACCTTACCTACCTGCCATACCTATTAGTGGACTCGGCAGACGTCGCACGGTAGGTACCTACGCGACCTACTGTGTTCAACTTACATGACATTTTTAATGGTATTTTGGCCAATTTCCACAATATCATTATAAATTATATTAATTATATTGTGTTATTCTGATGTATGAACTATATTATTGCAAAGTTTCATTAAAATGTAGGTAGTTTTTGCGTGAAAGAGTAACAAACTTCCATACATAGTTATAAACTTTCACGTTAATAATATTAATAGGATTTATTTCAGCACTTGATAATTTGTCGAAAAATCATTTACCATAAAATTAGTTACTTATGCAGCTAAATAAGAACTACGGAAGGTATTACAACTACGATGTAGGTATTAGTAATTTCTTTATTTTTATAGAGGAGACATTAAAATATCTTTTTGAATGCCGCTTAAGGAAACGCAAGTGTCTCTGTTAACTTAATGTAATTTTAAAAAGGGTATACAACCCGTGGAAGAACTGCACAAAATAATCAATCAATTAAAATTCTAATTATTTATTGACTCATCATAAGATTTCACAATCACATGGTAATGTTCGTGATTTGTTAACGACAGTTGTTGATGTCAAAAAAAAATTAAAACTAAGTTTATGCGGTTTCCTAATTCAATGACGCGAGTTTTAATTATTATTAAGACAATTTATTTTTATTTTACATACGCGCACACAATGTTGTCACAATCAACTATATCATTTGAAAAATAAATTAATTAATATGACTAATTATTATAAAATAAATACAATGTCCGAGAAAGATAATTATGACAAAATAGTATAATAGGGAAAGCGGTCCTCCGCCCATGGACACCTCTAGCCCTTGCAAAACCGCGGGCGTGCCGGCCTATATTAGCTAAGGAATATACTTTCGAGTTATCCTAAGTACCTATATAGTTTACAAGGCTCCCGCGCCACGCTCTTGACAGATGTTTTTGTCTTTAGAGTCATCCGTAACTTCGGTACTTAATCTTGACATAGTTATTGTTACACCTAATCCCATATTATCGAAAATTGCATCGGGGTGCAGGGATTGCAGAAAATGACGTCTTTACAAGAACTCAATTAAAATGATATCTGTATAAATGGGGTAAAGCCACCAATTCATATACGGGTGTTAGATCAATGCGGGCATTCGTCTATACTGTATTTTGACAGGTCTAAATTGGGAAAGGATTGTGGTAAACGATCCATCATTTCTGTTGACTCTGCTCTCAATAGAAACATTTAAATTTTTAGCAACAATTATTTTGATATATAGTTAGAATAATTTTTAATGGAATATAAGTTAATTTTTAAATTAAATAAAATTATCAAGTGATAAGTTCTTGTAAGTATGAGTTTAGTAAGTAAAATTAACTAATGACAATTGTCAAATGTCGAAAAGAAGATGGCGGCATTTAATAGGTTGGCCATTTATAAGATATTCTAATTATTTGTGTTAAATTTTTTTTTGCAGAAAACTATAAACTACACTTAAATTTTTTTGTTGCAAAACTTACATAGTTTTAATTTTTAAATCACTGGCTATTTGTCTGTCTGTATAATTGAATCTTAGGGCCCTATTAATATTATATAAGGCTTACAAAGAATAAATAGAAAATGGTCTTTCTTATTCCTGGATTAGTGAAAGTAATCTTTTTAACAAAGAGTTTTTTTACCTATTTAGTACCTTCGGTATATTAAGTGGTAATGGCATTGCAAGGTTTATGTTTATTGCAGCGGAGTTGTCTTCGAGTCTGAGTTAGGTACAGGTTAAAATAAGGCAGAAAAATGAGCAGGAAGCTCACCTAGTATTAGTGGTTTTCCGCCCGTGGACAATCCCAGCCGCGGATGCGTTACCGGTCTTTTAGGTATATGTACTACTGATTTAGAAGGTAGTATTGTTTTGTTTATGTTATAGCGGAAAACGGACCAGTTCGGTCTTCTGTATGGTAAAAGCACA
Source organism: Delias oraia (assembly GCA_018230265.1). Taxonomy (NCBI): domain Eukaryota; kingdom Metazoa; phylum Arthropoda; class Insecta; order Lepidoptera; family Pieridae; genus Delias; species Delias oraia. Next base: position 20,190 of record DWCF01002185.1, on the reverse strand, counting down.
CAGTCGCCCATGGACAACCACATCACAGCCGCACATTGGTTATGTTCGCGGCTTTTCTACGCCACTTAAGCGGCATTTTTAAGGGCCTCCGATTTCCTCCCTCACTCAGTATAATACACTAGAAGCACTACTAGGTACAACTACAATTTCACGTCGAACGAGCCAGCCCAATCAATGCGTCCGCATATGCTTTAGAATGGCTCTCCCACAAGTGCAATATTCACGTTTAGCTTCAATATCAGTCATCATGTTTTTACAATATTAAACCTTGCTCAGGATTCATATTTTTTGTATGATATATAAGTAAGTTCGAAAGCTATTGATGATAATAAGAATTCTATTGTTCGACAAAAAATGGTCATTATAAAATAGAATTACGCCATAACAAACAAAAGCTGTCGAGAGAGGAAGTCAACTTACTGATTTCCAAGAATATGAAACAATAGGACTGCAATGTGTTTTATATTGAGACAATAAAGAAATTGAATAGAATTTTTCGGTTGCCAGATTCGTCAGTGCCAGGGTGAGCTAATGCTAGAAACGGACAAACCTGTCTTTTGTACTCGCATTTGATGATATTAGAAACTTTTTCATTCTCACGATGGAACACCCAAGATTCGCAATCAAAAGGAGACAAGAGAATAGCCTTTTTTGCATATCAAGGATCTTATTTGGAATATAAAAGTTTCGTCTCTACGGGAAAAGAAGTCTTTTATAACTGAGTATATCAAATGAATAAAAAATGAAATTACCAATGAGTTTTGATTTATTTTTTGACAGTTTTTTCTTTTGTCTAGCTTCTGCAACATGTACCTTAGTGAGAAATAGACGTTTAAGACATTATTTCAAATCAATACTGTTTAGAATATAATAGCGAAAATATATATCTTAGGCAAGAATTTATATAAATCATAAATACTTCGGGGTAAATACATAAAGATCTTTATCCTATGTAGGTATACAGTCAAACCCGGATAAAGTAGGTATAGAGATAGCTAATGGTAGCAGTAGCAATTACGTACAAGTCGCAACAAGCACGAATGTAGTAAATCTGTATGTAGTATGATAAAATTCATACATATGTGTGTACATACAAGTTTTTAATAGTGTGTGTGTTTAATATTGGTATCTACAAAATTTATTTTATTTAGAATTTAGGTATTTACTTTATGAAATCCGTCGATTTCGTTCGGGTTTCTGTTTTTGTTATTTGTAAATAAATCTCGACTGTCGCTTATTGTGGTAAACAAATAGCAGTTTCACTCATGAAGGACAATGAGAGAAAAACGACACTCTTACAAAGGTTTTTTTCACGCTAATAGAGATTTTGGGTTCCATTTTAGTATAGCAGACAACCGCGGCACACTCCGCGCATTGGATGTGTTGCCGGATTTTTACGCCATTTAAGCAACACTTTAAGGGCCCTCGATATTCTGACTCACTCAGCGAAACACAGTACAAGTACCGTTTCATGTTGAGTATTCTGTGAGCCCGTGGTATCACTTCGAACGAGCCGGCCCAATTAGTGCGCTAGCATATGCTTCATCATGGCTATCCCACGGGTGCGATAGTATTAAAGCACTCGCCTGGCCACTGTCAAGCCCTTCTAGAGACTTCTAAATTATAATCTGTAATTGTCCGGGTCGCGATTCGAACCCGGTACCTTTCGCTACGCGGTATACCTATTAAACCCCTTAGCTACGAGGCTCTAAAGGCTTACATTACGTGGCTATTACTCTAACTTAAAAAAAAATTCACTTATCCAGGTTTGACTGTATATCTTACTTCTCTTATAATCATAATCAACTAAGTTTTAACAATAATCATTTTACCCTTATATTGACAAAGATTTTATTATTTTTATAATAATGAGACTAAAATATTTGTTTATATAAAATCATTAAATTAATGTTATAATAGCCAGCGACGGAACAAACAGGTCTGCGTTATAGTAAGATGACCATTGCCTGTGGATAATCTCGGCGCTCTAATCCCCACGTGGTTGCCAGCTTATATATGTATTTTGCGGTATAATAAATATGGGTCTCACTCAGGGATATACAGGAAATAACTTGAAGTAATAAAATATATAGAAAAGGATTTTAAAGAAACAGTCACTATTTATCAATTTCCAAGTCATTCTCACCATAACGATTTCGGTAATTAACATTCCAAACGTATTGAATTGCAAAGTCTATCTGTTAGTCATAGATAAAACAAAGGGAAGATTAAAAAAACATTATAATATAACATTATTCATTTGAACACAATGTTAACTAAAATACTTTATAGAAGATTCCTTTGTTATTTGTAATCCTTTTGTCAGTCAAGTTTGTGTTATTGTAAAAATGACAGTAAAAGTTAAAACCGATTTAAAATTGAGTCAACTTTCATTTATTAAGCCTTTTTCTGAGAATAAATTCAATTCTACTTATATTTAATTTAGAATTGACCAAATCGTTTTATTATATGATATTTCATTTGTAAACATTGCCGAATACAATACTCAAAACACAAATAATTAAACACATACATTCTCGAAAATATACAGGTTTATGTAAACAATATAAAAAATGACGCGGTTTAGCGATGGCGCCAAAACTCTGCTTTTAAGTAAATAATGATATAACCATAGACTGTAACAGACATAGAAATAAATTTGTGAAAATTATCTATGGACAAAAGCAGTTTAACAAGATGTAATTGGGTTTTATAGCAGGGGTGGGTATGTAATTGAGTGATCATTAAAATCGAACATCGATAAATCTTCACCCCGTGCGAAACGGCAAGTGTTACGTATCTCTATTATCCAAACTTAATTACATATGGGTTTTCAATTATCTAAACATAATTGAACATCACGGAAGATACCCTCAATTTTGATATGTGCGAAATGGTTAAGAAATTATGCCAAAATAATCTATTTTTTATTCTTAGCGGACAACGAAACAGGTGTGTCATACATGGAAAGAGAACACTGTCATTGACAAACCGCGCCATAGTCCGCGCATTAGTTGTGTTGCCGGTTATTTACGCCGCTTAAGCGACACTTTTAAGGACCTCTGATATTCTCACTCACTCTGCGAAACATAATACAATTCTGTGAGTCCGTGATATCACGTTGGACGAGCCGGCCCAGTTAACACACTCGCCCAGCCACTGACCATTCCTCCCAGAGACGGCATACATTATAAATTAAATTATAATTTAAAATTGTCGGCATCGAGATTCGAACCCGATACCTATCGCTACCTACACTTTAAAAACCATTAAGGTACGGATCTCAATTCTATACAAATGTTATAAGGAGTTTGTTAATAGTTGGAACGCGCTTATCTCAGGAAATGCTGGCCGATTTTAAAAAGGCCTATATATATTTTGTTAGCTGTCTTCTATAGGCTGCATCTTATTAAAATAAACATAGCTAGAAAGAGTACACTTATGTATGCACTGATTGCTTTTGCAAGGATAAACACGAAGCCCGCACGATCGACCATCAGTCATTCGAGTGCATTTTACAATAATTAAAGCACTCTGTAAAACACCTATAAACTGCTAGTAAAGAGTAAATGGACTGGCTTCATTACCGCACCACGCCTCCCCGCTAGGTGGCGCGCCCGCTTTATCGCCGCGTTCGCTTCTGATTGATTGCACGCGATATTCGACAATCTACATTGCGACCTCTTTCATTACGCTGTTCTTTTTATTTTACAAATGTCTATGTCAAACTGACTTTGACAACTGATAGTCCGTCATTTGACTTTTATGAAGCGTTTGTTATGTTATAATAAGCCCAATTTAAGTTGTTATTATAAAAATTTATTTTTTCATTTTCATTACATAAACGCTTATAATCGTAATGTTAGAGATAATTTCCAAAATTGCATATATATTTATGTACTAAGATTATTCTTTATAAATTATCTATGCAAATCCTAACAATTTTTTGACGTGAATATGTCTTTAAAATTACTTCCTTAGGGACGAAATCCAAAAAAACTATGATGACAAAATCGGGGGATGCAGTTTAGTGTTGTAGCTACATTTCAATCATCTCCATCCAGTTTTCAATTTACACTACTGGATAGCTAAAGAATCAAAGAATTTATTTCGCTAAGTAGGGTCTGTAATACATCGCACGCGTGGGAGGGAGCAGCCCCGCCATTTTGAAGGTAATTTTGCTGAGTATCGAGATTTTCATTTAGTATAACTTTCGACTCAGTGAAGCGACGACGTTCATTCAAGTTTTAACCGCCAACTCTCGTCTAAATCTGTTGATTATATTTTATTTAGAAGATTAGTGTAAAATTGTAACTGTGAACATAATAAGGTATTAAAATAAAAAATATATATATTGTCGGCCTATACGCGTCGAAAAGCCAAATCGAAATACGGAGATCGTATACGGTTGGAAAGGGCATCTCAACAGCAATCGAATTGTACGAATAAAACACCATACGATCGAGTCAAGCAGTGCCGGCAACGTAAAGTAATGAATGCGGCCGAGCTGATCAACGACGGTGCCAGTACATCTGCAGCTGGGACGGTTGAAATTACTCAGATGGCATTACGCAGATAAATAATAATATTTTATATAGAAATTATCACCCGTTACGAGACGTATTCACGTAAAACAAACGGCCGTATCCATAACATAGCCACACCCATTTTTTTATATTACATTTATCACGGGGAATGTTCAGCTCTTTGCATTAAAAGCTGTAACTGAATTTCATCCTCAAACATCTGTTCTTTAAACATATACTGAGCGTTCTTAAGACATCTTGTGCCGTGCACCATTCTTCCATGGAATCAGCTACCTTCAGATGTTTTGCCAAACTAAGACGTCCACGTAGGCCAGGTTGAGAAGATCGCCTAGTATCGAAGAACGTCTCGGTATCGCCTTGGTTTGCCTCCCTGTTATTCATTAAAAAAATGTATTACGCCAGTCACGGCCGGTTTACACAACACTCAACACGATCGTATAAAATGGAGAAATAATAATATGGGCTATAACAACAGAGCGGTGATAAATTTGTCGTGCGTGTAAAAATAGACGCGTTGTTTAACGTCGGACAATCAAAATCAAATTTTATGCGATAGCGACGGACGGGTTCCGTTAGCGGATAGATAAATTATTAATAATTGATAAAACAATGGATTAATACGAGGCGCTCACAGTTGGGATGCTCGTAAAAAGGAAACGTTGCATGTGCTCTGTGATCACCGCTGTCCAAACAAATCATCGCGCGCGCCTCTGACAGCTCGGCGCCGCAGTTCAATTCAACGGTCAGTACTTTTTATGCATAATGCGTCAATGCAAATTGTCAAACTTCATGCGAGTGATGAGTTGACAATTAACAGCTTTCAAGTATTGATTAAGGAGTATGCAACACACTTAGTGGTTTTCTAAAATGTCCAAACAGACTCGCTTAAGATTAACTGTTCCCCTTCCATGGACACCACTAGCCCATACAATGCCTTTAAGGGATAAATACGCTCTTTTTTTAAAGCTCCCCAAGTCGTTGGTTTAGAAATACTTCCGCATGCAGCTGATTCCAGATGATAGATGAGCCTCCTGCACATTTTTCACCATTTCCATAAAAATGATTTTGCTCTATAGTCCATACATCCCAAAATACAGCCTTCCACAACTGAGAATTATCACCAAGATATTATCGTTAAGCTCATTAAGTGATTTCTTTGAATGGTCGTAATTAATCGTGATCAAAGGCGATGTGATTGTTTTGACGGCGGTCAGCGTTCCTTGTATTGGGCGTTAAGTGTCCTCGCTACGGGAACCATATTGTCTTTGTAGATGGATTATCCTTACATAAATCTTATCAATATGTACACAGCTAAATGCTTTTCCTTTTCCGGGGACATGCGGGAATTAATGGGAAAAGCCGCTACAAGTATAATAGACGGTATTTTTAATATCTTATTTATTTCCCTAATACGGTTGTTAGTATATTTCTTAATATAAATATACTGAGAAACCTCAAGACATGATTAAAGAAAACATCAGAATAAAATTAGCAAGATTCATCTCGGGCGAGTTTTTACATTATAAATAAAAGCATCACTTTTAAACAATGTCTTAAACATTCTGTCACTGTCTCGCTAATATGCATTTGGTGTTGCAAGAAAGAGACGTAACCTGAACTTGGTTTTTAGTAAGTTTAGACATTGAAATTAATATGAGTAGAGTTATATTAATTTTATAAAAAAATTCGGCAAAGCGGAGCAAGTCGGTCTCCTCTAAGGTAAGAAATGACCACCGCCGGTGGACAACCGCGCCACATCCGTGCTTTGGTTGTGATGCAGGCTTTTTACCGCTTGGGCGGTATAATTTCAAGAGCCTCCGATAGCGTCACTCACTCAGCGAAACACAGTACTAGTAGTTTCACACTAGTATTCTGTGAGCCCAGTATAATTTCGACCAAGCCGGCCCAAGTAGTGTGTTAGCAAATGCATTGATCTCCCACGGTAAAAATATATACATTGTATGATATTCTCTTAAATATTATTCAATTTAAACCCGTGTTTCCAATTGCACTAATTAGAATGCTCTAATGGAGTCGTGACTAGTTAATTACGCTTACTTTTTATACACTTTTTATGTATCTAGTTAATATAAGGACATTATTGTTAAGCGACCCTGACGTTCATCGAGGAAAACTATTTGATTGTAACACTTTTCCGTTTAACTTGCGCTTTTAAAGACAGCTAACATAGTTAACCGAATAGAAATAAGTATTTTCCCATAGGTAGGTATATACGATAAATTTTCTTACGGATTGTAAATTAAATAAAGTACCTACACAATGTGTTTCTCTAAAAATAGAAATATATACAAAATCGACATTTAAAGTCAATTATTTTAATTTACAATATCTTAAATAATATTTTCCTATTATTTTGATTTATTTTACACTAACAAATAAATCCATATTTTCCATAACTTTTGTCACATTTTATACGTTGCTTTACCAGCCAGGGATGCGTATTATCAAAAAAAAGTATTCTATTTACATATATTTTATTTTATATAAATTTGTTTATTTCTATAACATATGAATTTTCAAGATGCCTTTTTTATTGATATATAACCTACTCATATTATTACCCGAAAGTTTGTAAGTATGAGTGGTTGTTTGTTGTTCTTTCACACCAAAATTACTCAACTGAATTTAATGAAACTTCATCCGAATATAAGTTTAGTCTTGTTCTAGCTCAAGTCTTACACGGCCAATCTTAATCTTGCTAAAATTAGATGATCTTGGTGGCAAGTTAGGTGCATGACGCATTTGGCGACAATAATGTATTTAGGTAATTTAAATATTTTTTAAGGTTTATTTATTAAATAGATCGTACTAAAACTGTAACAGTTTTTAAAAAAAATTATCACTTAAGATTTGTAAACTCAGCATAAAAATTAAAACTTGTTCACAGATCTGGGTGTGTTCGTATCTCGTGAACAGTTTTTAAAGCGTTCAAGTGGCTATATGCTTCCATATGAGAAAAATAATTTGTATTTTTTGACTTATTTTTAATTTATTTAAATAGATTAGTCAATTTACCCGTGAGAGAGCCATGAAGCATATGCTAACGCACTAATTGGACCGGGTTGTCCAAAGTGATACCACGAGCTTAAAGAACACTCAACGTGAAATGGTACCATGTAATGGGAATATGTAAGTAACGAGATATAGAAGACCCACATGCTCCGTTGTTCTCTATAACTTAAAAAAAAATTAGCGTCGCAATTAACAGTTCGTATATAATCCGATAATGTAGGCTAAGTGTAAGAAATGTAGATGTTATAACCTGGATCGAATCGCCGTGTCGGCAATAAATGATTGCTTTTGCCGACGCTAACCGACAAAGCGACCTACTAAACAATTACGCATATAAACAGTAAAATTGTTTCGCACTTTATCGACCGGATCGTTTCACCCGACACGACCTTTTCGTCCAACGATTTTCTCCCTTTTTAAATGTTATATTTTAATATCTTCCTCTATGACTTAAGCAATTTGGAAATTAGGCACTATTAAACGACGTTGGGAAGAAATCAAAGTTAAATATTTTTATCCAATGTAATGATGGTATTATTAAAGGAACCTCGCAAAATGATATTTTGCGTGTCGAGAACAACTGACAAGACACTCTTCGCACACATCTTTTAATTTTTTATACAATAAGTTTCAAACGAGCTACGACTCACCTAAGACAAGCGGTATTCCGCCCATGTACACCCCCAGCCCTTTCAGAGCCGGGGTGCGTTGCCAGTTTGGTTTCTGTTTTTAAACAGGATTTATGCATAGCTGGAGAAATACTAGACCACACATCTTTGTTATTTATATAGTTTGAATTTCAAAGATTCAATATAATATCCATAATACTGATATTTGTTTGATAAAACGGAAAAAGCTTTATTTATGCGTCAATAATATAAAACTACAAAAGCATAGTGCAATAAAAGGATGATGTCACAAGTAAAATGGGCAGTACTCGGCTAACTGTCACATCACAAGGGATTCAAGCTACTTAGTAGTTGGACAGATATTGAAATCAGGTACAGATGTGTAGACAAAAACTGATCAAAAGTGTACCTATATATTTATTATATCTTCAAAAAACTCGTTCTAACATTACAATGTTCGTTCACAAAAAAGTGAATATAATTATTATATTTTCAAATAATTAGCATAATAATAGTAAAACTACTAATCAGAATAGTAGAAATTAATACCGACTTGCATATTTATTATGTAAAAAGTGATACTCTTCGGTGGAAATCTATCGGGAAAGTACATTTTTTAAAATTTATTCTAAAAGTGCAATTTAAAACAGCCTTAGTTGACTATAGCTGTGCGCAAAGCCGCCCCATGCAACAGATAACCAATAATAAAACTCGGAGCACCAATAATAAAGCCAAGACTCCCCGACTCGGCAAAAAGCGTTGTAGATTTAAAATGAGAACAGGAAATGATAACCCGCGGGTCGCATGCCACCCCCGTGCATATGCATTATGCATTCTCCAAACGATAGATTTGATTCAATCATTTTTGATGATAGCAACATTCATTCATTGTAAGAGATATTTGAGGGGTTAAGTTTAACATGTTTCTATCTCTTCAATGTCGTAGATTTAGTTTTGCCTACCAAATAAAATGAGTTACTCATTTAAAGGAAATTATTTCTTTAATAAATTATCCAACAACACGAATAAAATTTTGTTGTTGGCGTCAAAAGTCTGCAACACAACCAATGTGTGGGGTGGAGCGCGGTTGTTCATGGGCGGCTGTGTGCTATTTCCATATATGAGACCCACCTGCTCCATTGTTCTCTATAAAATAAAAAAAATATATATTTTATTAAAAAGATAATATTTAGGTCATCCTACAAACTAGAATTTTGCCTATGTTAAATGAAATTAATTGTTTTTATTGCTTTACCAGATTTACGTCTTCGAGAATAGGCAGATAACTTATCAAGACTAATAAAAGGGTATTAGTCATATGACTTTGTATCTGACTTGAAATAGCGGACAACGGAGTAGGTGGGTCTCCTATATAGTAAGAGAACAGCGCCGCCCATGGACAACCGCGCTACAGTCCGCGCATTGGTTGTGTTGCCGGATTTATACGCCACTGAAACGGCATTTTAAGGCCCTCAGATATCCTCATTCACTCTGCGAAACACAGTACAAGTACCGTTTCACGCTGAGTATTCTGTGAGCCTGTGGTATCACTTCCGGCGAGCCGGCCCAATTAGTTCGTCAGTATATGCTTTAGCATGGCTCTCCCACGCGTGGCTATAATTTATGAATAAAACTGTAAAACTGTTTACTGAAGTGATTCAACATGACGATCTATATGAGAAGAAGGGAAGCTGAGGTGAAAAACAACATCCTCTCAATCGCGATTGGTAGAAAACATTTGGTTAACGGTTTTTGCTTGAATTCAATAAAATGTTTATCACCCGAACGCCCGCTGTACACATGTGGCTGCCTTGAGATTATTTCAAAATCCAGATTGCCACCCCCGGCAAAAAAGCCAAATAAATCTCACAAAAAATGACCCAATCCCTGTGACTTGGGCATGAGTGGATCTCAAGTTTACGGTAATTATAACTTTCATTTCACATTAGGTAAGTCTTTAGTTGGTGTAGTAAGTCTTTAGTATATATATTAGTCTTTGTCTTTGGTAGCTAAGAGGTTATACCATCGCAGTAGTAGTATCCTTAAGTAGTACATAGAGGAACAAAACCAAAAACATGACCTCCTTTTAAGTTTTTACAGTATCGTAGCGAAATATAACTTCAAACCCATTTGTTGAGACCTTAATTACATATTTTAATTATAAATAATAAATTAGTTATTACGAACACAAGATGTTGCTTCTGACAGTTTTTTTGACATACTACTAATGTATAAGTAAAAAGTTTTGTATGGATTTATGTTTTTTACTCTCTCACGCTAAAAACTACTGAACGGATTTTAATTAAACTTTGGGATAAACTAACTCATACATCAGAATAACACATAGGCCATAATATAAATGATACAATATTTTAATTTGGAACTATAAAATGGCTGAAAACACTATTAAAAGGCGCTGTTCATCATAAAACCTTCTTCAACAAAGAATGATATAACTATTAATACGATATATTTATTCTATTTTATTTCCGACTGATATTTTGTACGTTTTGAAAGTTGAAACTTATTAAATTTGGATTAAAGTTCGAAATTTGTCTTAACACGATATTAATTCTACATACATTTTTACAGTGTCGTAATGTCAAAAATGTAGTTGAAACTGCTTAACGAAAGGGCGGAATATAATAAACCTTCTTGCAGAATTTTCCTAGCTTAGCGTAGAGTATTATTCAGATCGTCCCACGTGAATTCGCCGTGATTATCGCACTGCAACGACTCGGTCCGTCCTTGATACTACTGAGGGTACTATAAATACATTACAGATGCTCCCTTGTCCCGTGCGATCTATTTCAGGACCACTCCCTACACCCTTACCTCTTAGTGAAACTTAGAGGGATGGCACGCGCGCACAATATCTAATAAACGAATAACATACGCTATCATCTCATTAAATGATACACATATGATCCTACTCTCTACATTAGACACACACACAAGGTATATACATGCTTGCAATGGCAGTTTATGAAAACAGGGAGGCCTACAAGCAAGAACCTCCATAGGGCAAATGGACCTCAGACCATGGCCACCTCTAGCCTTTGCTGTACTGCTTGTGAGTTACCGACATGAAGGTTATGCTCTTTTCTAAACGTTCCAAGTCGAGCCTTGGAAGATAGAAATAATGGTGCAGTGGCAGAGCGGCGGTGCGCGGAATAAAAGTCTCAACAACATATAGTTATGGAATGACAAACCTCGATATGATACGATTTTTTCTGAGTAAGATACTATTCAGTTAGGCTTTATTTACATATTTATTGAAATATAAGCAGAAAAGTGCTATAAAATGAAATAAACATAAAATTATCCACCAGCAAAAGTAGAATAAGGTTGAATGCCGGCGCACGAGCAACGTTGCCAATTAAATGGCAAATTGACGGCGAAATGTTGCCATATTTATTGAAATCCAATGCGGTGTATTTATAGGCGGGCGTTACTCGACACGGTAATGTGCGTTGAGATGTCGCATCTGCTCACAATGCGGTGCTGCGAAGGTTGCTCGCAATATTGCGTCAATTATCCAATCCTATTCAAAAATCACTTTCGGGTAAGTGATTAGAAAAGTAGACAACGGACCGGCAAGCGCAACGTGGGATGTCCACCCACAAGGTGGACAGACGACCTTATAAAGCTCGCCGGAAGATGCTGGATGCAGATCGCCTCCGACAGATATGCATGGAGGTCTGCAGGGGAGATCTATGTCCAGCAGTGAAGGTCCTACGGCTGAAATGATGATGATGATTCAAGAATCAGTTTAAGAAAATATCTCGCATTATATGATCCAGTGAACTTCGCATCACCTTTGAAGATTGCTTTTATTCTATAGAAGACAACGCAGCAGGCGGGTCTCCTATATGGTTAGAGAACACCGCCGCCCATGAACAACCGCAGCACAGCCCGCGCATTGGTTGTGTTGCCAGCTTTTCACGTCGCTTAAGCGGCACTTTTAAAGGCCTCTGATATCCTCACTCACTCTGCGAAACACACCGTTTCACGCTGAGTATTCTGTGAGCCCGTGGTATCACTTCGGACGAGCCGGCCCAATTAGTGCTTCAGCATATGCTTCAGCATGACTCTCCCACGGGTGAAGATATGTAATAACAATAACTTGTGTTAATAGTTAATACTTACCATAAGCTGCGTCATTGAAGAAAATACCACGGTGTGTTTTGTTGCCGTTTCTTCTGCACCTAGCGCTTTAGTAACGGCGTAAACTTAGTTATATGTAAACTTTTTTTGACAGCAATACCAGTTTTTAATCCTTTGATATATGAATGATTTGATTTGATTTAAGACACTTATTTAAAACTAAGTTCAGTGTGAAAATAATCTCAATTTATTGCACTTTTTAAGATCGCTCAGCGTTCAAAACAACATGACAATGCTCTTCATCATCTTTCATAATTCATGCCTTTTCAGAGACTTAATAAACATCAATATAAAAATAAAATACAAAATTCTTCAGACCGGTAATTGAACCCGGTGCCCATAAACGCTATGTAAGCTTACAAAACCACTCGGCCACGAGAATGTTAAATATAAAATGATTGAAGTATAATGGCGTCTCTCAAAGCTTGCAATGCGTACCCGCGCCCTATCACATAAAAATAGACGAACAGATGTTGTGCATCTCTCGTTCCGTGGATCGCAAATCGTGGCACCTTAAGGGATCACTCGTCGTGAATAAAGTTTTGACATACTAGTTATGCTAAGGTATAAACATTAAACATACATGTATGATACATCTGACAACAGACTAAAGTAAGGAAAAGACAGAAGATAAACAAAGAAATTTGAACTTTGGTTGTTAGCTTTTTAGCTTAAAGATTCTTCACCTGCTGTAGTCTCGGTCAAAATAGGGCCGTTCGGCTTTTGAGAAATTTCAACTTGACAACAAATATTTTTAAGATACTAGCCTGGCTTATGCTAAAACCTTCCTGAGAACTTGTAAAAAATCCAAATAATTGTAAATCTACATTCGGAACGGTGATCGAACCCAATACCCGGTTACGTTGTAACCACTTTGCTATGAGGCAAGCATGGAATACCTAAGTTATTGTCTATAATTGTTGCTTTTTCATAAGTTATGCTAAAACTTGCCCCACCGTGAGTGAGAGGGCATCGAAACTTACTATTTCGCAGTCGGTTGGAGATAAGAGAGGGCCATTAGGGCGATTTAAAAAGCTACAAACTCTATGGAATGCTTAAGTGGCTGATAAAAGTAATCGTAACTCAAGTCGAACGTTATTTCGAGCGTAATTGCGACAAATCGTTTATTAACGATAATCGTATCCAAATCGTAAAAATACGTATAATGACACAAAACACGCCTTAATTAACTACGGAAGTCTCCATGTTTTTAATGTCCACCTAATCGTTTGTTTGCTTCATTACTTTTAAGAGCCTTAGCCTAATGGTTTTAGAAGTATACCATGAAGCGAGAGGTATCGGTTTTGAATCCCGATTCGGAAAATTATAGTTTCATTTATTCGGTCCTTGGAAGAGCTTGACAGGAGTCGGGCAAGTGTCTATACTATCGCAACAAAGGGAGAGCCATGCTGAAGCAATGCTGACGTACCAATTGGACCGCCTCGTCCGAAGTGATACCCTTCCAGCGACCGAATAAATTATAAATGAAATTATAATTTATAATTGCCTGGACCGGGATTCAAACCCGATACCTCCTAGCTTCATGGTACACTTTTAAAACCATTAAGCTACGAGCTTTTTAAGCGGACAACAGAACAGAAATGTCTCTTCTATGGTAAGAGAACATCGCCCATGAACAACCGCGCTACAATCCTCCCTTTTGTTTGTCACCGCTGAAGCTCTATTGGTAACTGAAATCCTCTGGTATTCTCATTCTTAATACTTGTAAAGAATTTGAAGTATAAGAAATTGAATCGACCAAAAGATAAAGTGTCTAGACGCATCCACTCGAATACCGTTCCGATGGCTCACTTGGCTAATCGTCCCTACAGAATGTTAACATTTTTTCCCTCAACCACTTAAGGTGGAAGCGAATCTATAATGTACACGGCATCGAGGAATTTTAGAGATTACGCTGCTTTTATTTTGGAATGCGCCACTTCCTTGGCTTTGATCAAAATGCCAAAACATTGCTCATCTCACGCATAAAAAAGTTTAATTTATGCTGTTATTACATAGAATGTTATATTTTAATTAATTAAAAAGAGGTAAGGGAACTCTCACCCGTGGGAGACACATGCTGAAGCATATGCTAACGCACTAATACGACGTTTGTAGCGATACCACGGGCTTACAGAATAGTCAGGGTGAAACGGTAGTTGTACTTTAAACGATATTTCTATACTGTGTTTCGGTGAGTGAGGATATTGGAAGACCTTAAAAATACCGCTTAAGCGGCGTAAAAAGCCGGAAACACAATCAGTGCGCTAATTGTGTCGACTGCCGAGGGTGGCAGTGAACTTAGCATAGAGTAGAGGAGACCCGCCTGAACCTTTGCCCGCTACATAACAAAAACAAAAACTAAATGAGGTACAAATTTAAGAAAATTTACACTACTCAGGTATAAGTATCTACTAAAGTCACATAGGTGCGCACAAAATACTGCATAGTTTCTGTATTCTTGATAAGAAATAATAAAACAAACTCTACAGCTTGGCGGAAAACAACTGACGTTTTATTTAACATTGCCAACATAATAATATAAATCAAAATATTATAATCAGTGTTACCAACATATAACAATTTGTAAATATCTCGAAATAAATACACATGGCTGTGCATCAAATTTAATTTGCAACACAGGATAAATGATATAAATCAAACGTGTAGATCATAAAACACCTCGCCCCCTAGCGAGAGTTCCCTCGATCGGCGTGCGCGCAGCGAAATATGTCAATTTTACGTGATTGTATTATTTCAATTGGATGAAATATTATTTGCTTGTTTAGCTTTGGATCTCACGATTACTTATAGACTTCCCCAGGCTCATGGACTATCTTTTATATTAATTGCCAAGATTTCTCTTCATAAATGTGAATATTAGGCGTTACTTGAGTGTTTCGCAAATACAATGTATTCAAAATATATTTTAAAGGCCAGGAACGCACCCGTTAGGCGTGTCGGCCGCACGCCCGCTTATCCTAGGTGATCCTCCATTTCCACTGTTTTTAATTTAAAAAAATATTGTGTTAAACGATATTTGTGTTTCGCTGAGTTAGTGAGGATTACGAAGGCCCATCAAGTATTGTCGCTTAAGTTAAAAGCCGACAATGCAATCAAAGCGCGGGCGGCAGCGTGGTTGTCCATTGTGGTACACTCTTACCATCAGGGGTCCAGTTTGATCCATTGCCTGATATTTCATTTTTGAAAAAAAAACACTGTACTGTCAAACAAAAGAATCCCAACTTTTATAAAATGCTTATTTTTGTTGTACTATTTTGGTAATATTTTCGTAAGGTCATACAATGAAGTTTCACGTATTCTACAAAATGTATGAAATCCTTAATCATCAGCCACCATCTGGTGCATTCACGACTGACATGTAAATTATAAGTTCGATACTTGTCGATGGTTCACTATGTATCAATGCCTACCTTTTATACAAAATATTTTTTTTGAAGAACGTAATTTTGTATTTTTATTTTAAATGATGAAATGCAGTTTTGTTCAAATGACCCTTTTACCTAAAAAAGCCGTACCTATCGCACCCCTAAAGATCTGCAACACACCCACTACCCAGTTCTAGAAGTTGCCTTCCGTTCTTTTAAAGCAGTGTTTTATAAATTTTAATCTAATGGTTATATTAGGTTAAAAATTTTCGTTTTCTTAAGGGACGGGACAGGTTATATCAAAATATATATTATATCATATTTCTTTAAAAGCAATGTCTTAATGTTAAATTTATTATATTGTATACAAAAAAGCAATTTTAAACGGAGTTAAAAATAAATTCAATCTTTACCCTTTGCTATGTTTATAAATCTTTTTCAAATGAAAAGTTTCAAGAATATGTACTCTAAAAACAGGTAAAATGGATCTTTAGAGAGTGTAACTATTTTTCAGAGTTTCAGAATATTATTTAATTCGAAATTCGTGGGTCTCTTATATGCTTAGAGAACAACACCGCCAATGGACAACCGCGTCACAGTCCGCGTATTGGTTGTGTTACCGACTTTTACCGGCTTTTTACGACGCTTACGTGGCATTTTAAGGGCCTCCAGAATCCTCACTAACTCAGCCCAAGACAGTAGACGTACCGCTTCAAGTAAAGCTACTGTTTGACGCAGTATTCTATGTGCCACTGGTATTAGTTCGGACGAGCCTAGCATCTGCTTCAGCATGGCACTCCCACGTGTGCGACAGTATTAGGACAATCGCCCGGCTTCTCAAGCCCTTTCAGAGACCGAAGAAATTATAAATTAAATTATAACTGTCCGGACAGAGATTCGAACCCGGTACCTCGCTTCTTGGTAGACTTATGAAACCACTTAGCTATGAGTCGGTCTGTTTTGACATTCAGTTAAAAAGAATGTTCTTAATTAATTAATTATATGTTATTTATAACAAAGTTGATAGATTTATTTTTCCTTAATTCTTAGACATTTGAACACGTTGTAAGGACCAACAATATGAATTGTTCGAAATTCAGAGGATTATTGATACCCCACCCTTTTCCAAATGAAATATGTAACAAAAGACAGAGCTGGCGAATTCACGATTCATAGAATAATTCATCGTTCGACGGCCGCATATAACATCGAAGGGTTGGCGATTATGTTATTATGAGGTAAATATTTACTGAGAGTATAGATCCACTTGGCAAATTAACATGTCGCCCCTCTATTGTGTTCCGTGCGAGGCCATCATTTTATTGTCAATTATTCCTGAATGTTTTATATGTGGAAGGAAGTAGTTTAGGAAATTTATGCAATTTTTTTAAACGGTGGCAAATAAACAGGAGGCTCACAAAGAATAAGCGTTCTTCTCCATGGATACCCGTAGGCCTAGCAGGGCCGTGTTTGCTTTATGGTCTTGTAAGGATAGGTGCGCACTTTTATGTAGGTACAAAGTACCAAGCCTAATGGCGTTGCCAGCTTTATTGAATAAAATGTAGCCTATGTTTTAATCAAGGATGTCAGCTATTTCCAGACGGAATTTCATTAAAAATTGTGTGTCTGTTCTTCAGTTACATATAATGCAAATAACTCATCATTGTTTTCATACATATATAATATATTGACTGTAAGACACTTATTCTTAAGTTCTCCTTCGATAAAAGCGGACATCCCTCTGCGAACCGCATTCCGAGGTTCGAGTCTCGGAGAAGACATTCTTGTGCTAGTCCCGGCTAATATTAATTTTCTACTCAACTCAACTTAACAAATAACAAATAGGCCCCATAACGAGAATTTTTACATCAATTTTCAATAGTGAAGTTACAATTGGTTTGAAAAATATATCTCTACGAGATGGACCAACGAGAAAAAAGAAAGTTTAATTTTTTTATCGCCAAATTTACAATGGTCGATTCATTTATATTCGCAAATTTAGAAGGTACCAGTTGGTGGCTGTGCCGAAGTTTTCATGTGTCTTTATCTTTTATTTACGTATTTAAGCTTTTTTTGAATTTACTTTTTGTAAATTCCGTTATCTATTTAGGAATTATATTGTATAATTCTCAGCGAGCCCGCAAATTCGTCCTCAGCATGCGTTAAGGTGTACCTAAAAGCCATTTTTGGCCAACACCGAGAAACTCATTCAAAAATGTAATTGCAGTTTGCACTTACCTGTCTCACTTGCTTGTACTGCTCCTCGAAACTCCAGCCAGCAGCACTCCCTTCGGATGACGATGATGATGCAGATCCTGCTGGCTGCGGAGGAGGTGGTGGCGCTGGGGCGACGAACCCTTGCGGGGCGTACTGGAAAGTGGGGCCCGCGGTGGCTAGGGCGTAGACGTTACTCGGGGCGGACATCGGCCCACCCTGGGCTAGAGACGCTAAGGATGCGAGGTGTGATGGCAGAGATGTCTTTAGAGCCTCCATGTCATTTCGAACCTGGGAAGTTTATTTCAATTATAAACGCGAAGCTTCAGATGCTTTGTGCTTGCGTATAAATTATCGCGACTCAACACATGATTAGGTGATATATCCGTAGAACTAGTGATCCCCGAATGCAAGACCAAGACTAGACTTAGCTAGTCTTGGTCTTGGTCTTGCGCCAGATAACCTTGTTCTTGGTTTTGCGCTCCAAGTCTTGGTCTTGGTCTTGCAGCAAGAGTCTTGCAAGTCTTGCAGTTACTTATTAGACTATTGCTATTTATTGAAGTTTGCTTCAGATCTTAGAAAAACCTATCAGAAAAGGAACATTTTGAGCTTGAATTAACATAGTCATAGTAAAGACCAACCAGATTTTATAAATGTCTAAAGATTTAATGAGAAATTCGAAAAATCAACTGCCACAGTATGCTTATCACCTGGCTATATGCCATTTCCCACGGGAGTATCTGTTTCTTTGAAAACTTTCAAGTTTAATACGCTTAAATGTGCTAAAATATGTAAAAAAACACATTAATGAGCGTCTTGCGTCTGAATTCGGGCAACACTACGTAGAACATATTCGCGATACCATTCATCGGAAGCTACAGAGGTATTTTATACTGTAATGAATTTAAGAGCTTCAAAACGAAAGCACACCAATCGCATAAAGGGCGGCAACGTACCCGCCAAAAGTATCCGAGGGCAGTGACACATGCTTGTTTGCCGCATTTTATAAAACAGTATGAAACGATATTAGTACTAAAAAATCTATTTTTTAATTTAAATATTGGTAGGAAATGAATTTTAAAACTCATTTTATTATATAAAAATCATCAATACTATGGACGTGGTAACCTTAATCTCTCCCTCCATGTGCCTCTGGGAGCTTTGCTGATGATTCTGGCTCAGTTGGTGGTTCATGGCATGGTGTGTCAAGTTCTGCTGATGCTGAAGTGACATGGGCTGGATTTGCTGATGCTGTTGGGTGTTGGGAGCAACTCTCGCCATTCCCTCGTCAGAACTCTCGCACGACTGATCGCCAGAAGACTCCGACCGCGGTGACTGTTAAAGGAAATTTGATTATTTAACTTGTCCCCATACATAACATAAGAATAATATCTATATTTATAATTTAAGAGCTATTCGAACGAGACATTGTTGTTCTATATTATATGATTGTGCATTTATGAAAAAAGGGATTTTAAATAACGTATTACCCTATATAGTATCGCTTATGTAGAGAAAAAGAATACTTTTCTATAATTCATTGTGTTTTATTTTATAACGTACTCTATGATCGGTTTGTAGTCTATAGGTAACCAACTTATGGTTGCATACTCTGTGGAAGCTCGTTTTTGATGTTTCGTATGGTGCATTAATTTAGGTTGAAAGGAAAAGCTAATTTTTTTTTAAATTTTTTAATTTAGAATTGATACGTTTGGATTCTACATGGCGACTGATAACTGTAAATGCGGTTTAATATATATACGTTCATGAAGAATAACAAGAAAATAAATCTTGTAATAACACAGCAACACAAAGATGAAATAGTAGAAAATAAAAAATCACATTTGAAACTAGAGTAAAACTTGCTTTACACGGTACATTGTAATAAAAAAACGGATAATTTCAAACAAACGTGGGCATAATGAGGCTAAGATGTCCTTTTATAGTTACCTCGGAACAGGTGTCCCGTAATTATTGATAAATGTTGGAAGGCGTCGCGAAATTACGCTAAAAATACTCTAAATGATGAAATTTTAATACCATTAATTTTGTTTATGTAGCACGTTTGAAGAAATCGATTATATAATATACTATCTGTTCATAGCCAACGTTGATTTATCTAAAACATATCAATACAATATAAAAGAACCAACACTAATAAATTAGAATAACAAAAATAATGAAGATAGTTCAAAAGAGGTATCACTTGGC
>DWCF01002184.1:0-25369 GCA_018230265.1 Delias oraia | reverse complement strand
TCCAATCAAACGGAGATCGAACACGTAACCACAGCGCCACACTTACAACACCACCCGACCGCTAAGCTAATTATATTTTTATTTTTAATGAAAATATTATTCCTCAATTACCTACTATTTCATTTAATACCATTTGATCCTAGAACTAGTCCCCTTTTACAAGTGGATTGATTAACTGGGGCTGAGTGGTATGCGTAATTAAGAAATTATTTAGGTATGTTTATCATGTGATCTCACACTCGGCAATTGTGCCGCGCACCACTGCTCTGTGGAATCAGCTGCCAGCAAAGGTATCTGCCACCCAACCTGAGGACCTTCAAAGAGAGTTCACATATCCCTAAAAGGCTAGCGACGCACTCGAGGCACCTGATCTTTATCTCAGGTGCGCTTTCAGCTGTTATAACAAAACAACTATATTCAGCTCCAAATCTGCAATGTTTTCAAACCGCGGTAAAAGTATGTGGCGTACCACAAATAATGAAGTCCTTTTTATTAGGGTTTTATAAGCCAACGCTATTCTAAAACTTTAAAAACTAAAGATTCATACAACTATACCAAAAAATTATGTATATGGCTTCGAACTTAAAAATAAATAAAAGCAGAATAACTTTAAAGATACCATTTTTTGTGCTTATGTTTTGGGAGGCTCTGTGAACCACTATTACCAGTACTATTTCACTCCATTTCATGTCTTTTGTAACACCTACTTCTTTATTGATGTTTTTATTTTTATATAATAATATATCGGTTGTCCATGGGCAGCGGTATTCTCTCACCATGTAGGAGACCCACCGGCTCCGTTTTACGCTATATAAAAAAAAAGAAGTTTGTGTCTTATTTTTACAAGAAGCTTTGGTGTAAAGGCCTTAAATTATGTTTAACGAATTAATATAATTATTGCACACAAATATGGTACGAGAAATAAAATGGTGCTGAAATTTTAAGGTGGAACTACGCCATTGAAGCCCCGTTATCAGCCGCCTCCAACACGACTTGTAGGCTTGGAATGTGTCTGTTGAGATTTAAACGCTCCTCCGACATCCGAGGCATATGCCCCAGATTTCCTCACAAGACGGCTGGTTAATTTCATGAATAAGAAAACACAGCTCTCCTTAGGGACTACGAATGCCCATGGGCAGTAGGTCAGTAATTCAGCCAATTAAATTAGATTGTTGTAGTTTAGTTATAATTGTTCTATTGAAATTATAAAATTCATATGTGAAAAGATATGTTGTCAATGGAGTAATATGTTACATGCAATATGAATACACAAATAGCCAGGTCTAGCTCATCTTATGTTAGTTAGGCCAACGTGAAAGGCAGGTCCTGCCTACGTCGTAAATTCTTGAAAACATTGAAAGAACATGTTATGTTAATGGCAAACAAAATTATGTAAAGTGATTTTTGTGAAAGAAAATAGTTCAACATTTTCTCCATTTCAATGTTAGTAATATATCCTATGTTACTTACATTAAAATAAGTCATTTTATATAGCAGGTAGCGGAAGAAGCGGATCTTTTCTATGCTTAGAAATATCTGCGGCCCATGGTCGGTGTGGAGCCGGCTTGTTACGCCGCTTGAGTGCTATAATTATTCATTTCAAATCATCATGTGCTTCAGTTTGGCTCTCTGACATCTCTAACATATGGTCCCAGGGCACTTTTTATGGAAACTGATGCAAATGAGCCGATGGCTCATCTAATATAAGCGATCCTCAGCCCATGGAGACCCCAGCCTACACTAAGTTGCGGGTGCGTTGCCCATATTTTATAGATAGACAGACCTTCAAAACTAATCTAAAGCTAAGGGTGTCCATGGGTAGTAAATTGAGCCTCTAGCTCGTTTTCCAGCCGTTCCATGAAATAGCAACGGCAATACCGGTTCCATAAATGCAGCCAAAAATAATGTATTTACGAGTATTTATGTACAATGATTGACCTACAAGTAACCCACTTATTAAAATGGTCTCAGTACACGCGGTAAAAAGCAAAATATATTACCTCTGATGGTGTCAAGCAGCCTAATGTTATCAGCAGCCTCCATCGGGCCCTATGCCAGCAGTGGGCGTTCCGAACGCGCCGTTTGCAGCGGCCTATAGCCGCTCCGTGTGTATTCGCCTTATCTAAAGGCATTTCGTTTAATTAATCGCTTTCGATCGCATCATTTATGCTCAGATAGAATGTTTTTGATTATGAAGTGATTTATTTTATTGGATTTGGAGTGCCTCTTCAAATAAGGATACAATTTATTACTGACAAGTTGGCCTATGTTTTTATGACGTAGCGGACAACGGAGCAGGTGTCTCTCGCATAATATGGTAAGAAAATACCGCCTCCCCTGGACAACCACGCTAGAGTCCACTCTAAGGCCGGCTTTTTACGCCGCTTAAAAGTTAAAGAAAATGATGTGCTTCTTTACATATATTCAACTTTGAGAACGCCCAACATATTTGGATAATTTGTAATTATTTGGTAAGTTCGTACGAGGATTCGCTGCGATCCAACGATTTGGACACAGACTAGCGCTGTCACAATATTGTCAAGGGCTCTTGGCGTGGTACCTGCCCCCGTGAAGTTCGAGCAATAAGCCGATATTGCGAATATTTCTGGCGCAACATCTTCCATGTCAGGTGGGATTGAACTTCCTTTATTGAAAATGCCTCGCATTCAAGCCACTCGGCGTTTCCTATTTATATACGAGGCTCTGTTTTTTTATAGCAGGTGGGTCTCCTATATGGTAAGAGAACATCGCCGCCCATGGACAAACGCGCTACAGTCGTTTTGTTACCGACTTTTTGCGCCACTTACGCGGTATTTTAAAGGACATCCGATATGGTTAATCGCTCAGCGAAACACAGTAGAAGCACCGTCTCAAGTACAAATACTATTTCATGCTGAGTATTCTGTGAGCCCGTGGTATCGGACAAGCCGGCTCAATTAGTGCGTCCGCATATGCTTCAGCGCAGGGGTGCGACAGAATTAAGACACTCGCCCGGCCACTGTCAAGCCCTATCAGACGCCGAATAAATTATAAATTAAATTATAATTATCCAAACCGAGATTCGAACCCGATACCTCTCACTTCACGATAGACTTATCAAGCCATTTAGCTACGAGGTTCTCATAAAGGCTCTGTTGTCCGCTTAATAATAAAAAACAATAAATTACGTGCCTTCCAGTGTAAAAATTTCTATCCTATATCCTCCCGGTCTTAGTGAGGAATATTATGAGGCATTTTTAAACCCGCTAGCACTCTTTCAGCGGGTAAACGACTCGAGGTGCGGCGGAATCGAGGTAATAACATTCAATCTACTAAGAGCTATCAAATTATGAGGTGCAAGCCATACGAACTAGCGTCTTAACTTTCATTACAATTAAAACAAAATTTGTTCGTCTCAGCGGCCATTTGTAGAGACTGTTTGGGTTATTAAAGTTGGATTTGGTGTTACTAAAGAATGGGGACCTTTCAATGTTGTTCATTCGTATGTAGTTAAGTCTTAAACTAAAGACATAGAATCAATTTTATTACAAAAAAAATATTATAACATTAAATCAACCTTAAAATGCTTGAAATGTTATAATTTCATATACAGAAAATATGTACAAATATAATTATGGATACCTTTCTTTCATCTTTTCATCGTTTCATTAAAATCGGTTAACGGACGACGACATAGGTGTTACACAAAAATATAGTTTATTTATCGGTTATTTTGAACGTCAGTGAATAAGTAAAGAACTGTAAAATCTAATAATAATATTTAAAAAATAAAACTGATTCTTACACAGCTTATGAATAAGTAGTGGAAAAATCCGGCAACACAACCAATGTGCGGAATGTCGTGCAGTTGTCCATCAGCGGCGGGGTTCTCTTACCGTATAGAAGACCCACCTGCTCCGTTGTCCGCTATACTATAAAAACTGTATTTTAGGGTATCTAGATATAATGAATATAGTCACTAGATACATATCATAAAAAATATCTAAAAAGTATTATACCACTACTATATTATAATTATAATATTTTTACCCGTGAAAGCGCCATGCTGAAACATATGCGGACGTGCCAATTGGCTCGTTCGAAGTAATACCAAAACCTCACAGCGTGAAACGGTACTTGTACTGTGTTTCGCAGAGTGAGTGTCGATATTGGAGGCCATTAAAAAGTGACAAGAATAGCACCGGATGTGGCGCGATTGTTCATGGGCGGTGGTGTTCTCTTACGCCCTGCTCAGTTCTGCGCTATCTCATAAAAAAATAGTAACTTAAACATATATATACACTAAAAATTGTCTAAATTGATCCTTTTAGTGACTCCATTGAGGATAAACACGGTTCAGAAAGTATACAACATTTTCCCCAAGATTCGGTGGCTTGGGGCGAGCCAAAATGACCGGAACTCGGTGTGCAGAGTAATTTTGTTTGAATGTAATCACGGCCATACTTACATCTCTGATGTGCTGCTGCCCTAAATGGGATTTCATCTC
Source organism: Delias oraia (assembly GCA_018230265.1). NCBI lineage: Eukaryota > Metazoa > Arthropoda > Insecta > Lepidoptera > Pieridae > Delias > Delias oraia. The sequence continues at coordinate 20,883 of DWCF01002184.1, read as the reverse complement.
CATTAAATCTGCTCGTATCGGCTTCATAGAGCGGGTTTAGCGGAGATAATATTTTTATAGTTTTATTCAATACATATATCCTAATAGTTACGGCTTTTGTTGCTCTTAAAATTACAAAAATACATACATTTGTTAAAGCCAAAAGATCATTGATGGTAATTCTTGCAAAAATCGAATCATATGTGCTTCATTCGATCAGTATTCACAGAATTCTTAGTGTGAAATGATAGTTATACTTGACCCAGTGCTTCTACTGTGTTTTGCTGAGTGAGTGAGAATTTCGGAGGCCCTTAAAAACGCCGCGTAAGTCGCGTCAAACGCCGGCAACACAGCCAATTCGCGGACTGTGGCACGGTTGTCCATGAGCGGCACATGAGCGGCGGTGTTCTCTTACCATGTAGAAGACCCAGTTGCTGTGTTGTCCGCTAAACTCAATAAAAATAAAGTACACAGATGTTTGTATGATTGTTCTGGTCCTAAGTGATCACAGCCCATGGACAACGAGTCAAATCTGGGCTTTGGCTGGTTTATCACTCACTGACACAACTTAGTGGGCCTCGGTGTCATCGCTCACTCAGGCAACGGAGTATTAATCGGTGGTATTAGCGAGTCATTTCAATAATATACCTTATATATTTTCTGTAGTATAAAAATTAATCGCAAATTTGAAAAAATGTCTGAATACTCTTTTCTATCATTCACAATAAACGGTTCGTAATAATACTTACACATCAATATGTACTTTAATGTCATATAATACACTTAAAAATTTAGTTGAGAGGTTCGGGGTAGGCAACAAACTGGAGTGACATTAGTGTCATATAAATGTGCCACTTAAATATCTTTCAAGTTATAAATTGTAATAACGTAACACAAGAGATAACATAATATACCTAAATCATTGTTAAACTATCAATTATTTATTGTTACATTAATATTATAATCTCCTTAAAACAGGAAACTGGAAACTAAATCATAGTTTCCCACTTCTGTTTGTCTAGGTTCTACAGTGTAAATAACCTAAAACATCAGTTATGGAACAGCTCGAGTTGTAGACCTGATCCTTTCCCTCCGATCAGCTTGACTCTGGCAATGCGTAGAGATGTTGCTTCGCTCGGCATCTTCTACCGCATCTCTCACGGGGAATGTTGGAAGGAGCTGTTTGATAATACCTGCAGCTGAATGTCATTATCAAACATCGGGGCAGGATACAAAGATTCATTCCTATCACCTTTGTATGTCGTTCCACAACTAAGAGTTTTTTATGCTACAGCGGACAACGGAGCAGGTGGGTCTCTTATATGACAAGAGAATACCGCCGCCACCCATGAACCACCGTGCCACGGTCCGCGCATTGGTTGTATTGCCGGCTTTGTATGCCAATTAAAATGCATTTTTAAGGTTCTCTCCGATATCTTTACTCACTCAGCGAAACACAGTACAAGTACAGTTTCAAGTACAACTACCATTTTACGCTGAGTATTCTTTGAGCCCGTGGTATCACTTGGGACGAGCCGACCCAATTAGTGCGTTAGCATATGCTACAGCTTGGCTTTCCCACGGGTGCAAATTGGCAATTTTAAAGGCAATTTTGTGCGCAACACCACACAGAAATCTAAGGTCGAAGATAGAATCAGCTGCCAGCAGAGATATTTCCAAACCAATACGACTTGGGATGTTATATAAAAGAGCACACCTATTCCTTAAAGGCAAGCAACGCAACCGTGGCCCTGCAAGGCCTAGGGATGTCCATGGGATCAACTGCTCGATTCCAACCGTAACCATAAAAAATCAGTTTGCTTCATAAATCAACTCAATTAATATAAAATTAAACAAACAAATGTACCAACCGCAACTCCGCTATTTTTGCTTTACAAAAGAGGTTTTATTACGAAATACCGTCAGTACCTGGAACACATAGCTGTCGTTCTCTCTCACTTCGAGATGAATCTGAGTGAGTGGGATATTGTTGAGGTGATATGAATGTTTCAGAGTCAACACAGTGGCTCAGAGTAACGGTTCTTACGTAAGCAGGTCTCAATTATTTGAGGAGCAATTATTATCCATTATTTTCTTAAGTCCAGCAGTGGACGTTTTATGGCTGAAATTATGATGATGATTTATATATACATATATGTATATCATTTGAAAATTGTTCAATAAGTTCTTCGCCATAAGGGATGAGTTTTCTTTGTAAATTGTAGGGGTCTAGTATCACTTGGAAGTCTTGTGTATAGAAATAATTTCTACAAAAAGTATTGTTTTATTATATAGCGGGCAACAAGGACAGGTCTTCTGTTATATTAAGGTACAACTCCTCCCATGAGTACCTGCGCCATAATGAGTACTATGATTATGTTGCCGGCTTTTTATCCTATTTACGCGGTAACAGGCTTCCAGTATTTTCCCTCACTTACCGGATTAAGTTCCGTTTCACGTCAGTATTCTGGGAGTCTGCTGTATCACTGTTTCGGCAGGGCAATTAATCCTTCAGAATACTGTGTCACTCTGGTATTCTGAGAGCCCGAGGATCACTTGTACACCTATTTTTTCAAGGGCCTCCGATATTTTCACTCATTCTGCGAAGCACAGAACAAGTGCTGTTTCCCACCGGTATTCTTTGAGCCTGTGGTATCACGTGTTATGCGTTAGCATAGTTTATATACCTGTTATGGACATAAAAACTAACACTTCCAGCAATATAAGGTGAAAGCTTGAATTACGATGATTTAACTTAACCAAGTGGTTTAAGTTGATGGTTCCAAACTGTCCAAACTTTAACGTTAAGTCAAGTATGTCTTAACTATTTCATCGACAACGTGTTTACTGATATTAGTCAGCAAAGTTTTAAAATATTTAGAAAAGAAAGCGATTTTAAATTATTTACATTTGTTAAGTAGGATTTGTTTATTTTGTATAAAGATCTTGAAGTGGATTTTGGTTTGTAAACTGGGTTGAAATGGTTTTATATAAATAAATTGTAGGTACAGTTACGAAAGCCTCGTAGATAAGTGGCTTTTCAAGCCTACCACGAAGCGAGAGGCATCGGGTTCAAATCCCGATCCAAACAAAAACAGTATAATTTATTTGCTACTAACCCTTTATTTACATTTATCACCCTTGCAAGGATTTGACAGTGGCCGGGGTCTTGGCTTTGCTCTGGCGAACTCGGAGGAGAGTCTTGAGGCATATGCTGATGCACTAATTGGGCCGGCTGGTTCAATTGTGCCACGGGTGCACGGAATGCCCAGCGTGGCAGGGTAGGTGTACATGCAACGGTGCTTCTGCTGCGCTAATTGAGGATATCGCGTCCCTTAAACATTAATTATAAATTAAATTATTTCTCGCTTCATGGTTTGAAACTAGTCGGCTGCGTGGCTCTCAGATCAGATCGTATGTTACGGGATATAAAGGAAGAAAAACACTGAACGATGATAAACGCTTCTCAAACGTTAACGAGTGATGGTAATAAATAATTGGAATTAGAATACTAAATACTACTTTGTTTACTAATGTGTTCGGTACGTTAAGCAGGCTATAAATTTTAAGGAGTGCGGTGGTTTATTCTCAAGCGGGAGCGTGTTTGATGCACCTGCCGAGTCGTACGAAATCGCTTTTCAAAATTAAGCCTTTTATAATGATGTTATTTTTATAAATAAACTGTTATAATCCCTGAAATACGTAAAATAACTAAAACACTTTTATTGACTTAATATACGCAAAAAATTAGTCTATCCATTTAGCTGAATTTAGAAAGTAATCAGTAAGACAGACACAAAAATGTGTCTGCCAAATGCCACAAGAGGTCATCATATAAACTTTACTAGTTTTACACACTGTTTTATTTTTTAGATAAGATTTATTTAGAAGTTATATACAGATTAACTGGTTCCACTTTTTTACGCTATAGTGGAAAACGGAGCAGGTGGGCTTCCTTATATGGTAAGAGAACACTACCGCCCATGACCAACCGTGCTACAGTCCGCACATTGGTTGTGCTGCCGACTTTTTACGCCACTTAAGCTAAACTCGGTGGGCATACTTAATAAGACTACTTAGCTAAACAGTATAAGTACAATTTCAAATCATTCAATTAGCTACCACTCCACGTCCACTTAAACGATTTGAAATTGTTAGACAATGTCACGTTACATTTCAAAATATAACACTGCATTGCGCCATTGAAAGATAACTCGAATCAAATCAATTGAGTCGCCGTTCCGGCGAGGATTCTTGGAAGTAATGAGGACGATCCGGAAATATTAATTAGGTTCGAGAGGGCTCGGCCCTCTAAGACGTCTTTGTTGAGTCAATTTTCTCCAATATCCCACTTTTTCCGTATGGGACAAAGACATTGTGACATGTTTTACTCACACATGCAGATTAGATTTTAAACGTTCAGTTAATTAAGTTTTAACTGGTTAGTTAAATATTTATTTTTATATTATTAGTAATCTAAAAGATAATAAATTTGTTTGGATTAATGCTATCTCGGAACGTCAAGAGAGAATACAAAGAATCATCCATATCACCTTTATATTTGTCGTTTCACAACTGACCGATTTTGAGGCATTGCCTGTCGCGCGTTGTCATTCTATGCAACCAGTCGAATCAATAATATAGGCACATCTTCGAAAGCTCTGTAAATTTACCTTGAAGGCTGACAGCGCATATACAACCCAACTGGGTCTTTGGTTGTCCATGGGCAGCGGTGTTCTCTTATCACATAGGAGACCCACCTGCTCCCTTTTCCGCTATGCCATACAAAAATATCTCTATTCTAAAGCCATCCGTTTTTCGTAATATATAGAAAGCCGCATTCCGCTTGTCGCTCAGACACCGCTTAAGGAGCTTAGCGTTGGAATGAATTATAGTTCTTCTGTTGATAGTTGTTATGATTGCCACTATCAGTGTTTACCGTAGCGTTCCCTTAATTAGCTTTAATTACTTAGGACTGAGTTTGTGAGTTTACATTCTTTTCTCGTAGTCGTAAAACTTTTGAGAGGCGCAAAACAGAAATAAAGCCGTGTCTGGCGGAGAGAGTTTTTAAAAGGTTTTGGGAGTTCTTGACAATATGTATGGGGCGATCTTTAAACTACCTGGACGCAATGCGTATCGGATAAGATCCCAGCTGACATTAGTGGTGGTTTGGCGGTGGCCGGAGTGATCAAACGCATTTCCTTGTAATAGGCGCACAGATTATCGTCGAATAATAATTCTGGTTGAGTCTTTGAGGTTGCCTGTTATCAACAAGCACAGCCTACTTGTTAAGTGGCGTAAAAAGGCGGCAACAAACTAAAAAGCGTGGTCGGTGGCGGGTTGTCCAAGAGCGGCGGAGATTTAAAATCACGTAACCTGGCTGCTTCATTATCCTCCGTATAATTTAAGAACAAGTTCGATGTGATTATATTTTGCGAGCCTCGTAACTTAATAGTTTTAAAAAGAGTGCCATGAAGCAAGAGTAACAAAGGTTGTAATTTATTCGGTCTCTCGAAGGGCTTGACAGAGCCGGGCGAGTGTCTTGATACTGTCGTATATGTGGGAGAGCCATGCTGAAGCCTATGCTGACGCACTAATTGCGCCAGCTTGTGGCAAGTGATACCACGGGCTCACAGAATACTCAGAGTATTTGTACTGTTTCGCAGTGACTAAGGATATTGGAGGCCCTTAAAAATGCCGCAGCCGCTTAAGCGGCAAAAATCCGGCAACACAACCAATGCGCAGATTGTGGCGTGTTTGTTCATGAGCGGCGGTGTTCTCTTACATATAAAAGACCCAGCTTGTCCGTTGTCCGTTAGAGAATAAAAAAATATGCTAAAATATTCTATGTAGGTTATGGATTTTTCATAACATCTCGTGGTACTAATAGCCAATACCAATAGCCTTTCTGATATATAGACAAATCATTTTATTTTATTATATCCTATTAAGATATTTTAAACGGTGTGTTTACTACTGAGAATGCTTGAAATTTTGATCTCTTATCAGCAGTTTATTTTTCGCTGATTTGGACCAGCAGAGCCTGGGGATGTCCGTAGGCGGCGGACCGATACCCTTAGGTGAGTCTTTTGCTGTTTTCTCTCCCTATTTTCTTGATTTTCGTAGAATAAAAAATAATAAAATATATATCGTAGCAATACAATTTTACGGCTAATACAGTAACAAGCACAATGATTTGTCTCTTGACGCGAGCGATAAATAAATAAAAAAGACTAACATTTTCTCAGTACAAATCTCGTATAATCTGCGCGCGGGACATTTTACGACGATCTCGCCTTCCCTTTATATCCGCGGCTTGATTGCTTGGCCCTACCCATATGGTACGGTCGGCAAGACTTTCCTATGCAAACATGATATTCATGAACTGACACATTTTAATGTGCAAGCATGGAATTCTGAAACATATTTCTAGGATTTATTTTGAATTTGAATGGTTAAGCACAAAATTACAAAATATACCTATTCCAATGTACACATTAGAATTAATTACTCCCAATGGATTTGTAAGTCCATATTGTAAGGGGCTGCCATGGTCGCCACGCTGGTAGGGAGGTTGGGGATCGCAGTTAGGTCATATGGTACGCGGAGGACGCTGCTGCCCGTCCTCCGGTTTGTCGCTTAGTCGCCTCTTACGACACCCACGGGATGATATGTGGAAGCGCAATTTTATTCTAAGCCGGCGTTTCACGGCAAGGTGAACAGACAACCTAAAAATAGTCGCCGGAAGACGCTGAATACCATCAATAATAATTCATAATTATTGATTATAATCAATACTATTAGCAATTAAGATACGCTTTAAGACTATTTGATAATTTGTTTTCTTAGTTTCCTAAGACTGAATACGTAAATGAATGTAACAGTCACATATAGATAAAATAAATATTGATATTAAATATCCCTTATCTGCGGACGGTACGCAGTATAATCTTAGCGCGTGTATTTTTCCCAATAATCTATGTGAGCCTCTTATAACTTTCGGTGGTGTTATGACGTCAATCGATCTAGACGTTTTATTAATGGAGGCTTCAAGATATTACTTCAGTTAAGACTATATAACTGAGAGAGAAAATAAATTATAATCAATTGATTTAAAATAAATATAATGGTATCAATCCTTTATAATGAGGCCTTAACAATCGAACCGTTCCCGTTTGGTATTCTGTGAGCCCGTGGTATCACTTCGGACGAACCGGCCCAATCAGTGCATCAGCATATACTGCAGCGAGGCTTTCGCCACCGTTTCCATATAAAAAGTCATAGAAAATGGATTTGCCTCTAGCAGCATGTTCTCTATAGAATAATGAATGCCGCGTCAGAAACAGCGGCGGAGCGATCACTGCGGGAAATTAATTTTCCCTGCGATATTGTTTGCGGGAAGAATTGTTTATTGAACTTGCGATAAACACCTCTTTGTGATTCTGCTTTCGTTAACTCGAGCACGCGCCGCACTGCCCGACAGTCTGCTGCCAATTCAGGTTGTTCGGGATTCTTTGGAGTCATTGTTGTATTCATTCTTCACTTGGTCGGCCAGGAAATAAAGCAAAAACGTATATTCAAGCTTTTCAAAAGGGACGTTATAAAACGATGCATATCTTCACTCTCCTTTGTTTCTTTTCTATTTATCCTGCGTGAGCCGATTTGCCTCAATTACCTGAATGTGTCACCCGTGGGAGAGCCTTGCTGAATCATCAGCACAGAATAACCAGCGTGAAATAGTATTTCTACTTGAAATGGTGCTTCTACTGTATTTCGCTGAGCGAGTGGGGATATCGGAGGCCCTTACAAATGCCACTTGTGTCGTAAAAAGCCGGCAACATAACTAATCCGTGGATTGTGGCGCTGTTGTCCATGGCCGATGGTATTCTCTTACTTTGTAGAAGACCCATCTGCTACACCCCTGACGTTTCCTGACGCAGTTCTCTGGTTTTACTTTCAGAAACTTCTCACAGTAGTTTAAGTTTAATAATTATTTTATCAATGTTAATATTAAAAATGTTCTTATCTTTATTCGTGGCTTCACACTTCGTAAATTAATATATCAATATCAATCAATTCAAAGTGGACTTGAGCGAGACGAGAGTATGTACCTATTGTTTTATGATCTATCATCCATTTAAGATTTTTTCAAAAGCTTTTATGAAACTTTTAAAAGCCACATGTCGAAAAAGACACGCGAAGATTATAGAAGTATTACATAATGTCCTAAGTCCATCCGAGACAGACCCAGACAGAGCAAATACAGAATGCGTGTGGGCTTATGCAACGCTTATCATTCAGATAAATCCGCAGACTTATCTTAAGGCATATCTCAGGATGTCTTTCGTATTATCTTCAGCCACGACGTTCAGAGATTAACATTTTAAAGTAATGTGAATTTTTTATTACTTATATTAAACTGAAGAATTTTAACTTACGTACGTCATACAATAAGTGTTTTAACAACCATTATTAAATAAGTTTAAATCATACATCTCTTTGGTTCTTAGACACCACCAAAGTTCACAAGCGCGCCACAATCGCTGTGGTTGTGTTGCCGGCTTTTCACCGTTTTAATTGTATAATATCAAAGCTTCTCTCTCCCTCTCTCTCTCCTTCTGTTAAAGTATAAGTACTGTGTGTGTGTACATGCTGTTGTGACGCCTGGTTATTGCGCCAGCAAATGCTTCAGCATGGCTTTCCCATTATTAAGAACTGTAACAGTAGGCTCCGGTGTTTGCAATATATTTTAGGTAGCTAAAGATTTACAGGTCCACTTATAATTGATAATGAAAGAAATTACCTACATTTAATAATAATATAGGCCATACTATATTTAAAATATTTAAGACATTTTCTGTCTAATTAAGCGAAAAAGAACAGCTATAATAAGCCATTATCCTATTTCCCATAGTTAGGAGACGAAGCTTAATAAATATTCATTAGAAATGTGAAAACTCACGTCAATAAGCGACAACTTTTGATCTCCTTAAATTTTTGTACTAAGTTTCAAAAAGTTTTGACGAGATAAATTTAATCTGGATTTGGGAAAATCTTCGATTAGTTTTTCCTGTCCTTTAGTGTCAATTTTCATTTAATAACGTTTATTATGTCATGAATTATTTTATAATTTTTGAAAATCGCAAATATTTAAAAAAAATCATAACTTTAATAGAGTTTTAATTTTCTTTATTTATAAATGCAAGTTGTTTTTGGAAAATAAAATTCAAACGACCTCAAAAAGGCGTCTCAATTTTTTCTATTAAATAAATGAAATTACTATACATACTGCTGGACATAGGCCTTTCCTTGGATCTCCGTATAAATTAATATTTATAATTTCAGTGTCATAAAAACTAGGTATTCTAAAAGTCTGAAATATCGTACCTCTTTGCAGCAATGTGAATATTTCCGTTTGGTACTTAATTCTTAAAATTGGCCAATGAACTCATTTAAAAGTAACATTACAGAAATATACGTTAAATTGACAACTCTTCAGGATGTAACATTCAAAAAAGAGCGTAACTATCCCTTAAAAAGCGGCAAAGCACTCTTGTCCTAGTTGGAGCTGTGGGTGTCCATGGGCGTTTGACCACTTATAGTAGGTGAGCCTCCTAATAAAAAAGGTTTCTTTGCAGTTTTTAATAGCTTATATCTTTTAAAATAACGTTTGAAATGTTTGAATTGTCTCGATTATCAGGGCACGCAAATAAAACAAATGAATTGGAGAGAGTTGTGAACGTTTAGGGGACCAGATGCGGGACCAACCTCTCTGAAGCATACTAATTTAATACTTTAAATTTCACCTAAAAGTTTACATTACGATCACAAAACTAAAAACTGTATATACCAAATTTGATTTATTTATTATATAAAAATTACCGCGGCCAACGTGTTTTCTTGATACAAGATATCACTTCCACCCGTAAAAAACGTTTCAGTTAGCGGGTTTTTACGCCATTTAAGCTGTGTAACCTAATAGGCCTCTGGTATTATTATTGACTCTGAGAAATACAGTGTACATATTATATTTAATCAAAATATGTTAATAATTATAAATATTGAAATCACTTAAATTTATTCTTCTAAACTATTATCAGCAAGTATTAATAATTTGTTTACGTAAACGTTGTCTGAATATTATTTACATTTTCATTATGTACGAAGCTATTTCCCCATAAGAGAACCCTTTGGATAAGGGTATTTTGGCTGATTTATTGATAGCCATCGTTTTTCCACATGATAATGGAACTATTATACGTGATCTACAGATACACCATCACTTTTAGAACTAATCTTCAAAAATCTCGAGTGTCAATACGTAACCGCTAGATCTAATACTTGTACCATGTTATCGATCGTTACTACTTGGGAATTTTTTAAAAAAGAGCGTACTTCTCCCTAAAAGACTGAAAACGCGCCCGCGGCTCAGTAGGGACTGGGAGTGTCCATGAGCTAAAGACCACTCTGACCGCTTGGCCGTGAGCCAGCTGCTCTTTTCACTCCGACTGTTTAAAAAAAATTCCCTGTGATAACCATGCTGACGCACTAATTGAGCCGACACCTAACGGGCTCACAGCATATTACTGTGAACCAGTACGTGTACTGTGGTTCACTGAGTGCATGGGCATATCGGAGTTAAAGCGGCGTTAAAGGCGGCAAACAAAAAGCGCGCCTTGTTGCGCGATTGTCCATGGACAGAGGGATCTCTCACCACGTCCGCCTGCTAGACCCGACAGCGGAGTTGTCCACTATACTATAAAAAACTTACGGACGTATGAACAACTAAACAAATAAACTTGGTATTTGGAAGTGGGCAGGGACTGTGTCAACAAGAATTTTCCGATTTGCCTCATCCCGACTGATCCCAACAGCCGCACGACAAATTGGATATGGGCTCCGTAACCCGGACATTAATATACGAGGGCAGATGCTACGAAGCTCGAATACTAATCATCGATGGAATAAATTAATTTATTTCTTAATTAGGCCTTAGTTGGCAGAAATGTAACTCCTTTCTGTGAGACGTGTGTATGACTGGGCGTATTTTTATCACGGAAGTACGTTTAGACGTATAGATCGGCAACACATCCGTGCTCCTGTTAGGACTAGGAATGTTCATTGGCGCTCGACCACCTTCTGCTAATTTGCCACGTCTTTTTTATAAAAAAAGTTTTCAATATTTGCTGTAGTTCCATATCTATAGAACCAAATTATTCCAGACATCGCGGTGGAGCAAAATAAATTACATTTTGTCTACACTGTCGATATTTAGTGGCAATAATTCGTGAACCGAACACGAAATATTAAATTTAGTAATGGCTTATCTGCACACAGCTCGCTGCGAAATTTATCTAATGGCTTTTGGACAACAAGCTATTACATAAATGACGTTTCGGTCAAAACGTGCTATTTTTTGTACATTCAAATAAGTTTTGAATATGGTATGGCAGACAGCGCTAGGAGTCTCCTATACTGTAAAAGTACACCGCCAGCCGTGAATAACGGGTTTTTTTATTCCTATAGACAGGTTTACGAATATTATACCACCCACGGACTACCGCGCTCCAATCCGCACTTCGATTGTATTACCGGCTTTAAACGTCGCTTTAATTGTATTAATTCCAGCCTTTGATATCCTCACTCACACACCAAAAAACAGCACAAGAACCGTTTCACGCAGGTATATTGTGAGGCCTTGGTATCACTTCGGTGAGTTGGCCCAATTAGTGCGCCCACATGGCTCTCCCTCGGGTGTAAAACGTCTGTTAAACTTTTGGTAACAAATAACCATTTATAGCCGGTTTACATTGATTACTCTCTTGCCCTGATAAGGCTTCAAGAAGTGTGAAAAGGGCCCCGGAGTGCTGGCGAATGAAATTGGAATATAGACTCAGGATTACACTGGCCCATAGACAATCGGAGTTAAACTCTCGCTCCATAGAGAATAGGATTGTCTTTGGGACACTTTGAAAGTGATTTGCCCGAGGTCAAATGGAACCTTTTCCGTCATATTTATGTTAAGTCCTTAACATTCATGCTATTCTTGCCATCGTCCAGATGCGTCCCCGCGATTCTTTAAACCACCTTACAATCTCATACATTTCATTCAACATTTAATTTAGATGTCTTAAATTTTTGTAATAAGCACTCAAATATTAATGTTGTTACTCCAAATTAAATACTACAGCTTGGCAGTTTGGCAAATAGTTAATGTTCTTCAACTTAAATAGATTGTTGTTATATTGTCATATATATTGGAAAAGTTCGTTCTTCATTTTATTTAATAAGGAAGGAGCAAAGCTTCCTAAAACGCAACTATTTAATTAAAATAAAATTCTAGATACTAAAAATTTAATGAAAATTTGTAAAAAAACGAAATAAATATTATTTTTAATTTTTTATTCATCATCATCATAATTTCAGCCGTAATACGTTTCTATAGTAGGAAAGCGATTGACATATTTTATTATCATATTTATCCATTATCGTCATATTTTGTCCTACCAATGTTTATATAACAATTAGCAGTGGTGTTGTCTGTCTTGTTTTAAAATCTTTTAATATAATTTCTTCAAAGAAGCACACATCTCTAGATATCATACATTTGGCACTTTCTGACTTGTTGTGCCTTGACTTTGAGGATCAATTACTTTATATCCTTTGGACTCATTAGAATATCCTACGCCCACGCCAATGCATTTGAAGTACATCTTAGCTTAGTATAATAATTATTATTTACTTTATATACCTTAACGGGTGTGCCACCGATTTCATACAAAAAAAATGTTTTGTTCTCTTATTTTTATAATATTTGAAATACTTTGAAGTCCTTTCGTTTGACACCTCATACAAAAAGAATAAAGTCACAAAAAACACGTAAAAATTGCTCAGTTTTGGTTTTTGAAGACTGTTTCGAAAGGTAAGCGTACCAAATCTTATAAATCCCAGTTTGCCATCAGCGACGCGATAAATTACCTAAATTTATTTAACGACTGTTACAGTTTTAACAGTCAGACTCGTACTCCACGTCCGGTGGCCATTTTGAACCGCCATTTTTCTTTTTTCCCGTCGCTTGCTGTCAACTGCTTGACCCTCGTATTTGTCACTCGGCCGAGTTCGGCCAACTTCGTGACAGCAGTTAGGTTACACTTATTTACGTTTTCGTACATATTTATTAGGATGAAGAGTGTTACACGCATTTCAACATGATAAAAGGTTTGCAGAAATCGAAAAACGTTTTCATAAATCATTGCACGATTATTATTGAGGTACATACTATATAAATATGCTTTGTCTATCAACCGAGCGTTTTCAAGGCATTTTGTTTCGCGCAAGCATTTTTTAAGACATTGTTTAATAATCTAGCAGACAAAGAAGCAGAATCTTATTCTATATGGTAGGACAACACCATCGGTGAAGGACAATCGCAACACAGTCCGCGTATTGGTTTCATTGCCGGCTTCTTACACCGTTTAAGCGGAGTTTTTAAGCGAAACAAAGTAGAAGTTCTGTTTCGATGACAACTACCGTTTCACGCCGAGTATTCTGTGAGCCCGCTGTATCGATTCGAAGAAGCCGGTCCAATTAGTGCGTTAGTAAATGTATTCTTCAGTATGTCTGTCCCACGGGCATTTTGTACCATTGTAGAATCCGCTGCCTGTAAAAGTATGTGCAATACGACAAGGGTATCTTCAAAAAAAGAGCAAACATAAATACTGGCAAAGTCACCGCGGTCCAGCAAAGACTGGAGGTGTCCATGGGCAGAGGACCGCTTATTCTACATGAGCATTCTGCTCATTTGCCTCCCTATTTTCATTAAATAGAATTTGAGATGCTAAGATAAATTGTTAGTTACGTAAAAATATCCCTTTGTAAAATCAATCTTCTAATGCAGCGATTCCCAAACTATTTCAGCCGCGAATCCCTAACATTTGAAGGACAGTGTTTCTCAGACCCCTAATTAAAAAAACCAAATTAAGTGTTTATTTTAGTTATTATTGGCATTTATGTATTGTACAAAAGTGACACCGCGAACCCCCATAAATAAACCCCGGTATATAATGACGGGGGATAGGACCCCGGCGATCCATGCACCACAGGTTGGGAAACGCTATTCCAATGTTATGAATGCTCTTTGCGAGGTCCAAGCATGTGTGTGAGAGTGACATAAAGTGATGATGATTGTCCGTTGCGGCGAGTTGATTGGCACCGGTGCTCATTTTTCCGAAACCTTGCGCTCCTTCTTTTTCGCGCCTATTAAAAAAATCTTATCTTCACCCGAAATTTAACATTCACCCATGCGAAAGGCATACTGAAGCATATGCGGACGCACTCATTGGACCGGCTCGTCCAAATAGAAATAATACAAATAATACACAGAATCACGAACTGATAGACATGAATTTGTGTTGGAGATTCGAAATAAATTTCATCCCCCGTTAGAAGAAATATTATATCCTCGAAATAAATTGATCATTTTGTATTTATTAGAATTGGAATTGAGGACTTTCACAATTCTTTTCCATTTCAAATTAAAAGCTCGGATGAGGGAAGTATCGCTTTTCGTTATGTCATTTCCTTCATTCTCTGAATACGTCCATATACCTATATGTCTGAGAGCCTCATAGCTAAATGGGTTTAAAAATTAATCAAATTTAAATTGCATGGTTTCCGGACGAGTGTCTTAATAGTGTCGCAGTCGTGGGAGAGCCATGCTGAAATACTTCAGAATGAAATGCTGACGCACTAATTGGACCGGCTCGTCCGAAGTGTAACCACGGGCTCATAGAAAATCCAGCGTGAGACGTGTTTTTGAAACGGTACTTCTATTGTGGTTCGCTGAGTGAGTGAGGATATCAGAGGCCCTTAAAATTGCGCTTAAGCGGCGTAAAAAGCCGACAACACCTTCTGCTGTGGTAATACCACATACCATAAAACACATATACAATCCATTAATTACAATTGAGTTAACTAATAATTGCTCGTACAGTTATTTTATTTATAAAATCATAATGAGTAATGTTCATTATCTTGCAGATTATTTCTACAACCGAAACTTGGTTTTAAATGTAGCTTATGCACAGCTGTATTTGATGGAGGGCTAAAAACAAAAGATGATTTTGTATAATATTCAAACTCTTAAGTAAAAAGTTTACAAGAGTAGCCTACTCTATGGATGGCGTTGTAGTGTATGGTAGCATAGAGTTGATTTCATTAGCGGCTGGTTGAATATTTAACGAACGTGTCAAGGAACGTAGCTTGGGCCCACGAGACTGCCGAATGGCGACGCCATTTTGAATTTGCCAACGCTTATTCACATTTTATAAGGGCGTTATGATCAGAGTATGTTATACAATCTGGTGCGTAATGCTGGCTTGTTGTGAGCCGTTTACATGAAAATAACGACATCATATTTTAATACTATTTATATAGACGTCTCGTAGGTCACCATCAAAAAACTAGTTTGAAATACATACTCTTATGGTATTTCTTTTTTTTTAAATATTGATTTGTGCGACGTAAAAGCAGGCAACAGAACCAATGCGTGGACTGTGGCGCGGTTGTCCAAGGGCGGCGTTGTTCTCTTACCATATAGGAGGAGATCCCTGTTCTGTTGCCGTTCTGTTGAGTTTCTTGGCTGTGTAAAATAAAATTGACAATGTTGGTATTAATCAAAATAATACTTTGGAAACACTGGTTTCTTCTTAACAGTATATACTCTGTAATAATATAACGTATGGTTCCTTTTGTAACGAATCTAATTGAAAAGTCTAGTTCTAAGTGAAGTTTAAAACTTAAGTCAATTTAAAACTTACTTTAACTTAATCATCATTCAAATAATATTTTTACTTTGATGAACAGTACCTGTACTGTTTTGCTGAATGAGTGAGGATACCGGAAGCTCACAACATACATAATATTGGTTAGCATCGTAAAAATCTGACAATACAATCAAGATTGCGGCGTAGTTGTCCATGGACAGCAAGATCACTTACCATAAGAGGTAAGAATTAGTAACTTTAGAAGAATTAGACTTTTTTAGACTAGAATTTCATTGTGAAAATAAGAGGCAAACGAAGGCTAGCCTAAGACATGTCGCTCTGCGCCCATCGACATCTTCAGCCCTTGCTGGGCCGAGAATGCGTTGCGTCTTTTAGGATTTATTCTTTTTTGAAGATTCCCAAGTCGTATTGGTTTGGAAATACTTCTGCAGGCAGCAGCTAAACTTAAAACATATATGAAATAACAGTTTAATAGAGACGTCTTACTTTTCCCTTTGAAAAAGCCGAAGAAAAACTAAAAAAACTGAAAAGTCAGAATTTAAAACTACCTTTTTAGGAGTTCAAACTAAAATCCTGTTTTTTCGTCGCCTTTAATATACTCCGAACATGTCAAGTGTTGGCAACACTTAGGTTCTGTTAAAATTGTGCATTTAAATTTTAAATATCGGGGAGTAATTTCCTTGGGGAGGACAAGTTAAATTGCTCTCAGACGAGTGACATAGACAGACACAATATACACCCCTAATTTTGAACAGAAAAGAGTTCTAAATTTATTATAATTCAGATATTTGTACATTTTCTTTTACTATTTGTGTGGGTTCTTTTGTATTATATAATGAAAGAGGTAGGCGGGGTGGTAGGGGATCAAACCGCCCATGGACAACGCGTCACACACCGGCCATGCTATTGATTCGTAAAAAGTGTGACAGTGTTAGAACATTCGCTTGTCCACCGTTAACCCTTCTAAAGAGTGAATCCATTTCATATATTACCATAACATATATTAAACCATTATTAAACATATAATACCACTCCACTAGGAGGCCCTTATTGCCTTAGGGGTGTTAACATACTTTAGAGTAGATAGAGACTTTTAATTAAGTAAATAAATTATCTAATTTAAAACCATGTCTAGAAATGCAAATATTTGTAAAATGTAACTGCTTTTGATATTCCTTAGAAATATAATATACTTTTCTGCCTTTCTTATATAAAAGAACTTTGTTATTGATATAAAGAATCCTAATTCAGTTAATAAATCATCTAATTTTACCCCTTAGGTACATAAAAATCTCAATTTGTAAAATGTGACTTTTTTTGATATTCCATAGAAATTAAATATAGTTTTATATAAAATTCTTTCTAATATAAAATATCTTTGTTATTGATATAAAAAACCTTAATAAAATAAAATATTTGTAAAATGTACCTGTCTCTAAAGTTTCCAACAAGTGTAAGTGGTTGCAGCGCAGCGCAGCTAACAACCCGAAAAGAAAATGTTAGAATGGACAAGAAATAGTGACACAAGATTTTACAAACTGAAAGCACCTTGTTCAAAAGAAAAATCGCGAACAACCTTGCTGTGTAATGGGGAAACGTGCTGGGCCACGGAACTGAACGGCGGAGTACTCCCCCTTTTTACACTTGATTTTATGGAACCGATGGCAAACGATCGGAAGACGCGCCTAGGTAAGCGGTGCTTCGCCCACGTTTGGTTCCACAGAGGGGTGGTGCGCGGCACGAGATGCCGTAAAAAATTCCTTTTTACTCTCTTAAAGTTTGTTTAGTAAACTAATTCCGTGAAAAGTCGAAGTCAATAGAACCACATGGCCGTGTGGTATAAGCTACCGTGACGTCATGGGAACCGGGTTCCATCCCCAGTTTGAATAGTTTATAATCTAATTTATATAGGTATTTTATGTGACTTTTGTTTTGGTATGTAATAAAGAGGTAGCTTATTTTTGATAAAAACAGGAAGAAAACGAATAGGAGGCTCATCTAGGATAAGTGATTCATCTTTAGAACGCGGATAGGCTGCCGGCCTTTTAGGGAAAGATATTCTTCTTTTAAGGTGAAAAGGAATCGCCAGTTCACTGGCCACACTTTAACCTGCTAATGACCGCAGTAGAGCTCCTTTGCACGTTTTGTGGCAGCGTGTTTTCAGGTCACTTACCCAACCCTCTCCGCTTCTATGGGAGAATTATGTTTAGCGGAAGCACACCACAAGTGGCGCTTCCGCTGATATTTTCAACACACCAAGTGTTCGTCCAGAAGGTCGTCGTAGAGAAGGGATCGGCCGGTTTTGATGGGTTTATATTTGTAAAGAAAAACCTCTTTATAGGTATAGTAGTTTTCCTTCAATTTTAATCACCTACAGTATGTGACTGTAGAGCTTTGACATCAACTGACGTTATTATTAATGTCAGTTAATGTTAAAACTATTCGAAACATTATAGTATCTAAAAGATATTAGAAAAGCCACTAACTGTTGTTTCTAGTGTTATTTTCAGCAACTTAATTAAGATTTTTCTTTCACATAATATGTATACAAGAATCATAAAAATGAGTTGAAAAATTAGAATAAGCTCAGAATGCTCAAAGTCATACACAATAGTTGTATTCTTTAAGGTCGTTCATGGACAGGTGGAATGGTCTCCTTGATGGATTTTTATGTAAATGGCGGCAGACGAGCTAGAGCTCACCTGAGATAAACGGTTTCCCGCCCATGTCACCCATAGTCCTTGCAGGGCCGTGTTGCCGTGGTGCTTCGGGGAGAGGTACTTTTTTTAAAGGTACCCTAGTATTGATTTGGAAATACCTCTGCTGACAGCTGATGCCTTAAAATCTCTCGTGAAACGACAAACATGGAGGTGATATAAATGAAAGTTTGTATTGCGTCGATGTTTGATGCGACGATGGGCACCATGAGCTGTGGATCACCTATCTTTAATAAGCCTGCTGTTAACTTGCCTTCGTATTTCAATTAAGAAATGTTCTCCGTGTGTTTTACCATCACTTTTAGTGTTTAAAAAGCACTCCAGAGCCAAGCGTATATTGATGTTACACAAAATTACTCTGAATAATAATTAACAAGACACCCACCCTTTAGTAAGCATTACGTTAGACAAACGCCGTAGCAATGCTAATAAATCCGCCGAAGCAGTTCCGCCAACGAATTTATTACTTTCATAACGCTGCCTTAAAATATTCAAAAGTTTATATAGCATCTAATTTGCTAATGGCACTTATACTTAATTACTGAAGGTTTTTTTGTCGAGAGAGAACGAGTTTTCAAAAAATACTAGCTCGTATGGAAAAAATAAAGCAACAGCAGGAGTTTCACCTTGTATAGGCAGTACTCTAGCCTTGCTGAGTCGCGGTTCGTTGTCGGCCTCTTAGGGATAGATAAACTTTCGTTGAAGGTCCACAAGTCGTTTCGGTAACACAGCTATAGTATGAAGATAACAATGAAAAGAAAATAATTCTCGAAACTTTGATGCTTAATATTTGACTTTATATTTATTATCCACTAGTGGACCCGCGATGCATCCAGTCCAATTATGATCAGCACCAGATACACTACCATTACATTACATATTATTATTATTACATTACCTTCCATTTCAGTATTCGGATAAAAAGATCATGTCCTCCTGGTTGTAGGCTACTCCCGCACCACTTTTAAGCTAAATCTGTTGAGCCATTCTTGAATTATTGATCGTGTAACTAACACGATTCTCTTTAAAAAACGAAATTGTTTTGCTCTAAAGGTGAAACAACATTTAAAACTTTAATTATACTTTTCTTACGTTCTATTACAAAACACTCTCCTATTAAAGAAATTTGAAAGATACGTCGACAAATGAAACCGCAAAAAACACAGAACACATTACACGACACAGAACGAGAAATCGAAGCCAACTTAAAAATTAAGTAAATTTTTAACTTTACATATTTATTACACATACTTTAGACATCTGTTATGATGGAATGTCAAAAGCGTTTCATTATTGTCATGAGATTTTCCGAAGATGAATCATCGAGGTGATAATGTGTGATCGGAATGCGAGCCCCATTTTAATTGACATATTCTGTGACTCGATCCGAGTGGCGATACTCTTTTTGAAAGCTAATAAATTATCTATGGATAAGCTATAGTAGCCTAATGGATCGTGAAGAATTCGGTGAGTCAGCATGTTTTTAGTATCAAGTCGCGATAAATGCAATTATGAAGCATTTTTATGATTATTTCTTTGTTGAGCGTGTTTTATTTGTAACTTATTTCATGTTGTGTATGTTTGTAATGGATTGTAACTGAGCGATTGAGGTATTTTGTGCACCACCACTGTGTGGACTTAGTTCCCAAAGAAGGGCATGGCGGAACGGCCGGCATCGCACTCGCAGCCCAGCAAGTGGTGCGGGTATCCATGCGGGAAGACTACTTATTCTAGATGAGTCTGTACGTTTGCCTTCTTTTTTTATTAAAAAAAATCTATATGTAAAAATTACTCTTGAAACTCGTGAATATTTGTGAAATATTTGTGGAAGTTCAGTGAAGGTTTATTAAAAGGGAAAATTAACTATTGACTAAAATTGCTGATTTTGTTAGCGCAAGGTATTTGAGGCCGATATCTCTCGCTTCTTGACTTATAAAACCACTTATCTACGAACCTCTTGAAAATCAAAGTGTGTCTTTGTGAAACATCTTCATTAGATAATTTATCATCAATATGTTTTCTCTCAGTTTCTCTGTTGTAATCAATGCACGGTGGTCTCGCGATACGAGGCGACACCTGTTTCCTTCTCAGAACAGTGATATCAATTTTGTTTGAAAAAACTTTATCGTTTCATGTTTATATTAATATCAGCTGACTCCGGCAAGCGTTGTTTTGCCATATATATTAAAATACTCTTTTCCGATTGAAATTTTTAAAAATACTTATCCAATGAAAAGAAATTCTAGAAAAATAAAAAATAGTGGGACATTGCTTTTGAAAAATTGTGTTAATCAATTCTCAGATGTATTGATATGCTCACAGAATTTAATCAAAATGAATTGAACCGTTTCGAAACAGCTTGGCAACAAATACGACGACGCGAGAATGATATATCCAAAATG
>DWCF01002183.1:0-25373 GCA_018230265.1 Delias oraia | reverse complement strand
TTACCTTGGGGTACTTTAAATCAACCAATTCTGGATATAAATAAGGATCATCGTTGTCTTCGTAGTAATAATATGAATATGTTCCAACCAATGTATCATTGTAGCTCGCAAATGCCAGGTAACTTCCATCCGGCGAGAACCACGTGGCTTGGCCGGTGTACATAACATCCTCTGTAAACAGAATAAATAAAATCAGAATCAATCAAAAAAGGATATAAATATATCGTATAAAAATTAATATTCTTTTTTGTACTTTTTATTTCAACGGTGGCAAACCAGCAAGAGGCTCTCCTAGGGAAAGCGGTCCTCCGACCATGCCTAGCCCTTGCAGAGCCACGGGTGCATTGTCGGTCTTAAATATAAACACCGGCAGGAGTGAATTTCAGTAGTTTTCTTTTATAATACTGGGACATTTACAACAACCATAACTCTTGTTTGGAATATAATATAACAGATATTACTTCGATTCTACAAACCATATTGCCATACTCATTATATACGAGTATAAATCTCTCAACAAGAATTTTGTTGCCATATAAATATGAAAGATAGATATAATATGCTGTTATGGATTATTATAGACAATGTCAAGAATATATCAAGCTCTAATCATATATCAGCGTTCGTAAGAAACGTCGTTCCACCGATTTTTCTACGATTTACTTTGCAAATCCGACGACGAAAAAGCCTTTTGATTAAAATAATATATTTAATTAATATATAGTCTATAATCACAAATAACGTAGCTTTCTATTGGTAAAAAAAATTAAAAATAGGTATCGTAGATCCAGAGATCATAACCTCTTCATAATATACCTATATATATTATAATTCTTACCTTCATATACCCAATCAGCGTGTCCATTGTATATAACCGTGGGAATGCCATCATCAGTGATTCTTATTGGCTGTTCAGAGTTTTCGGGTAAATAATATAAGTCATTGTCCAAAACATATGCAAGAGAATGACCCGCGCCGAATATACACAGCTGCAGACGATCGTGATTCGCAATGTCAACCACATTTCTGGAAAATAATTCGGTTTGACAATAAATAATAGATCTCTATAAATGAATGGTATAACAATATAAAGAAACCTACTAGTTTAATTGAACTCGCAGTTATTATAGTTTTGCAATAAGCATATTTTTGTTATCCTACACAGATCAAATATTCGATTTAAGATACGCTCTGTGGTAGTTAACGAATGTTATTGTTATTACGGGTGTCTTAGGTTTGTATCCTGGGATAGTTTATAATAGATGCTATGTATGCACCGTTGTTATACAACCTATATAAGTATACAGGTCGCCCTTCCGCCGATTTCAACAGTGCAACGCTAGCTTACCGGCAGTATTAACTGTGCGCCCCCGCTCGCCTTCTTAATAGTAGGCAATAGAACGATTTTATTTTTTCTGATCCCTTGTGAATTAATTATATACAAACCTTGTATCGATGTTATAGAGAGAGAATTTAGCTGTTGTTGAGTAACGATACACCTGTAAAGTATAATAAATTTTATTTAAATTTAACAGTAATAATACGAATAAATTAAAATAAAGAAATTATTTGTTTTAACCTAAGAATACCTAGCAGTGTATAGTTTTTATTTAGTTTTACGGCTCCCGCTTCTGGTCCTTACAGAGCATATTATCTTTAATTCTTCATTAGTAACACAGTGGAAACTTAACGTTTTGAGAATTTTTACAACATCAGAATTGATCATATATCACTGAATTATATAACTTTCTTTTAATTGTGCACGTCATCTAACAGTTTACGATTAAAGAACCAATTTTACACATAAAATCTCTAAAATAATACGTTTTTAAAACATAATATAATACATGTCGCTCTCATCGTTTGGGTGGCGCCAAAACTGTCCTGGAGATAGTTAATTCGGTACACAATACAGAACAACAAATTTATATGATGTGCTCTTGGCGGTAAATATGAATTTAACAACCATTTTTATTATACAACTGTTACAAAAATAAAACTAAAAAAAACTGCATTAAAAATATAAGAGGGAAGTTTTTGACAAATGACGCGATTTTATATATATCTACATTATTATATTTTAATAAAATATTTATTATATCCGAATAGTATAACTTATCTAAACATAGTTGTAAAATTTAATCAAAAATAAAAGATAAGATATTTTTTGTAATTCTTTATGGCTAATAACTAAGTGAAATTATTAAGAATTATTTTAACTTACAGACTCTACTTCACTAGGTGCAAGGATGAACTGTCTATCAGCTGATAATATAGGATTAGTTGTGTTGAGAAAGCTCTGAAATTTAAAATTACATACGTAAAATACTAACGGCCGGCAACGCACCCGCGGCTCTGCAAAGGTTGGCCCATGGACACCCGTCCATGGGCGAAGGACCGCTTACCCTAGGTGAGCCTCCTGCTCGTTTGTCACCGATGGTATAAAAAAATAGGCACATAATTAAGCTTCGGGTTGCTTTTTTGCTTAGAAATAAATATCAATATGAAATGGTGGAAAGTTGATGAGTAATATAAGAATAGTTCTTGATTATAATTAAAACTAAATACTGAATTACAATCGTCATTTAACAGATAGATTTTGTTCTCAATTTTGATAAATAAGCAAATAAAAATAAAACAAGACAATTTTGTGTGAATATAAAAAATGACACATACGAGGAAATGTATTTGAATGTAATAAATTTCTTAATTTTCCTCGTCTATACTGTAGCTTTAAAAAATATAATTTTATAAAGCCACTTGATTAGATTACAACGTATTAATGAACGTTTAAATGTTATCAATAAAACCTACCATAAGTTCGCCGGAAACTAGAACTGTTGTTTGAAGGGTCGGAACATCAAACAAATTAATACCAGACTGTCCCGGTTCGGTAAAAGTAAACTCCGTATCTGAAAAGAAAATTTTACATAAAAATTATTTTTATAACAATAAAGATAAGTTTAATGTGTACCTCTATAAATGAAAACGTGGTGTTTATTGAATAAGTTTAATAAACAGAACTATGTAAACTCGATAAGTTTTATACCCGTGGGAGAGCCATACTAAAGCATATGCGGACAAACTAAATGGGATCGGATCGTCCGAGTTGTTACATGGACTCAGAATACTCAGCGTAATACGGTACTTCTACCAACTGTGTTTCGATGAGTGAGTGAGGATATCGAAGGTTCTTAAAAATTCCGCTTAAGTGGCCAAAAAGCCGGTAACATAACAAATGTGTGGACTGTGGTGCGGTTGTCCATGGGCGGCGAGGTACTCTTATGATATAGGAGACCCAACTGCTCCGTTGTCCGCTATAATATAAAAAAGTAATTGTAAGTACGAAACCTAAAAATATGTATTTATGTTAGCTCTGTCCTCAAAAATCAGTAGGGCAGCAATTATAGGACTAAATGATATCTGTATCTAAACGTACAATAAGTAATTTATAAATGATTATAGTTACAAATGAGTATTACCTGATATCCATCTTCCAGTAAAACCTCTTTGCGAAAAAGTGCCAGAGACAAACTCTTCAAGAGTAAATGGGTCCTGTGCTGCTGTAATTGCCAGCAACGCCACCCACATATACAACGTGCTTATCTATCAATCGAAGTAGAAAACAGACATGAAACTTAAATTTTATGTTCATATTTTCAATTTATAACTATCTAGTGACCTTGATACTTAGGAATGTCTAAAAAAAATCTTACCATTTTGAGTAAGCACTTGGTGACGGTGTTGTGCCGTCAACGGGACTACTCTACATGTGATTAAAATTATTATCCGATAAATACTATCTTAGATAAAGAAATATTGTAGAAGCCATAATATAATAAAACCTTGTCTTAAGCGTTGATGATTAGATTAATATTTTCAGGCATAATTACAAATACATAATTTATATCCTCGATCTCGGAATGGACAAATTTAATACTAATGTAATTATTTACTTTGTGCGTAGCTAAGCGTGTCATTGTCTAATAGTGTAAACTCTATGTAACATCCTTCGATTTAACGACAAAATCCCTAAAGCGTCGAAATCAATTGGCTTTAGTTGGTTTAGCTTGTCATCCATACACTGATTTTTCTTCTCACCATTTAACGACAACTCTTTATAACGCTATAAAATGCAGTCCCTTCAGCGTCGTTATATAGAGTTTACACTGTATATTCAGATCTATTTACCAATCATACTGCCAGAAGCTCTTTGGTCCAAGATTATTGATATTAAATATATATTTTTACGAATAGCATAGGTTTTTTTATTTATAATAATACTAATTTAATTTACTGAAATTGCCCTTAGGGCGTAAGTTGAAATATAATTTTCAAAAGTAGTACAACTTTTAAAAAGGAAAACATTTATCTGACAGAATCATTTAATGCATAATTACTCATATATAATGTTACACATTTGATACAAATAAATCTTCCTACATTCAAATGTTTCTTCCTGTACAGTAGCTTCAGTAAACAAGGACTTCAATCTTGATTTCATAGTTCAAATCTTCCATGAGACATTCTTCTTAAACGAACGAATCTTTATCCTCGAAACTTCATTGTTTGCCATTGACTGTATCGCCAAAATATTGCAGTCAACCTTGCAACAGTTCAAGTGTTGAAGTATTGTACTATTACTTGAAAATCCAAGAAGTTCGCATTTAACGGGTCTGTTGCGTTATCCACGAGCTGCACAATAAAAGGACATGAACGCGCAGAGGTTTTGCCCGATCCGCAGCCACCGATTGTCACCAATAGGATTTCCTCCTTGCCTTTCTATAACATTTCGTTAAATTAAATTATCTCTTAAAGTCTTCATAACGAGTCAACCTAATCTTGTCCTCTAACAATAAAAAAAACCTGAAAATAAATGTTAAACAAATTTTGTTTTAAAATGTATGTGTTTCTGTGTGTAAATGTTGTATGTGTGTGTATATGGAATTGTTAGTGTTTGTCTGTACAGACGGACCATGCTAATGTCTGCGATGTGGACGGCGAGACTCGTGCATCCTTCTCTCGTATTCAGCCATATGCTGTCGTCGTTGCTCCTCTTTTATTGCAATCTGAAATCATATATTTTTTTATTTAATCGCTACTTTTTACTATATTATCTTTTTTTATATATACAAATAGTGGCAAATGAACAGGAGGAACAACTAGGGCAAGCGGTCCTTCGTCCATGGACATCCCTAGCCTTTGCAGAGCCGTGGGTGCGTAACGTTAAAAACGTTAAAAAAGTTATCCTAGTCAGTGCAGAAACTCCTATGTGCCAAATCAATTGAAACTTCAATCTATTAAATACATCTAAAAAATCTTATAAATTGGATAAAATGAATGATTCTAACTATATGACACAAACAAATTTCAATGATTTATATAAACTAAGAGTTGCATTTAGATCATGATATAATAAAAAAAACTAGTTGTTATAGTTACCGTTTCAGCAGACAGTGGTAGCCAATATATGCAGGGAGTGGTTTTGGTCTTTCTAAACAAGTCGTCTAGCAGTTTCGCAGGTGCCTCTTCTTCCTTCTTTTTGAATTTTCGCGCTGTTTAAGAATTTCAAAATTCAAGTCACCATTTATGAAAACTCAAATAATTTTAATAGAATGAAAATTTTATGATTATAAATTTAAAAATTACTCATTTTCATTCCAAACACATGGCAAATTTGTAATTTATCTTAATCTTTATCTCAATTGTACTTAAGAATTTTTAAAAATATTTATTCCTTTTTCAAATTTCCTATGGCCATATTTCCATCGTAAACACAACTTCTAAATTTCTACTTTCTAACTTTTAGTTCATATAGAAATTATAAATTATAATATGTAACTAAAAAAAAATTGGTTCAAACCTGGTTCTGGACTTCGTTCTGGTGAGCGATGTCTTCTTTTTTCCATTGTTCTCTCTTCTCTTTGATGTTTTTCTTTCTCCTTACTCTTTTCGTTCTTGCCTAAGTCCCACTCTCGCATTGTTGCCTTCCTCTCCCATGGCCTTTCCTAAAATCAAAATGAACCCATTTTTATATCAGTTTAATAATAGGTATTTAAATAAAAAAATTATATTATTTAATTAATATTATATTAGTAATCTTTTGGTACCCCAGACTTTTAATTATTTTAATTTTTTTTAAACTGCTATTTACAGTGCTAAAACATACAATTTCTCCCTTTTCTCTCTTCATGTCTTGCTCTCGAATCCAGTCTTCAACGGTCCCAGGAATGGTAGAAGCTTGAGCATTATCCGTATCCTCATTAGCTTTTGCCTTATCAAAATCTTCCTGAGTTGAGAAGTCCACTTGCAATGATTTAGGATTTGATACTGGCCACGTCACCCCATGTAAAGCATGTCTTGTCTCAATAGCTTGCCTGAAAAGAAAATGTCATTTCATTTCTTAGGATGCTTTAAATTCCAATAAAAAAGTACAATGTATTTGTTGTATGAAAAAATATTTCTGACTCAAGTCAAAGAACATTTTTATAGACAAATAAATAAAAGTTAAAATAGTAAACTTACTCTTCATTTTCATAAATCACAAAACATTTTGATTTAATCTTGTCAATCCAAAAGCCATTTTCAATAATTCGCCCTGTCCTTTGCAATAAATTTTTTAACTGTGGTAAAGTGAATGGTCTAACCAGGTTAGTAATGTAAAGAATATTTGACTGTCTGTGTCTTGGTGGGCTTGGAGGCTTAGAAATAATGCTGTTATCTTTTATTATTGATATTTTTCTTGAAGTACTGATTTGTGTATCATGATTCATATTTTCCTTGTCTTTCTCATTTAAAACTTTCTTATGTTGTTCTCTGTTATCGGTGTTGTCAATTATTATTTTAGGTAACACTGGTCTCTCAATATTCTCAGGCATTTCAATTCTTTTATGCTTTCTCTCCTCTATTACTTCCTCAAATTCAGTAGGTTTAACATCCGGTATTATTTCTTTCAGGACGTCTGTGGAAATGGTGATTGACTTTTGAGATTGCAATTTTGATGGCCGTGATCCCCACCGCCTCTTTCTATTTATGACAATTGGGGCTGATTGACCATTAGTAATTTCCTCTGTTGGTTTAAAAGCTTCAGTGTCTATTCTGTCCTCTTCTTTAGAAATATTTACATTTGTTTCTGAATCTTTATTATTAGTATTGACTGTGTTGATGGTCTCTATTTTTTCTTCATTGTTCTCTACAACATCATTTTTACTATCAGAAGTAAGAACCTCAGAAGGAGACTCTTTTTGCTCTGAACTGAACTGCTCTGAACTGACTTCATTATCAGCTTCATTGATACTTACCTTACTGCAGTCTACCGAAGTTTTGGCTTCCTTCTCTGATATACCTAGGACATTTGTGTTTTCTTCCCGAGTTTCCCTAAATTCTGATGATTCACACCTTATTTCCTCAGCATGCAATTCTAAAACTTCTGATTTTTCCTCTGATGGGCACCTTATTCTCTCTGGACTATTAGTCGCAACTGACCTAATTCTCTCTGGACTATCTATCTCAACTGACCTAATTCTCTCTGGACTATTTGTCTCAACTGACCTAATTCTCTCTGGACTGTTTGTCTCAACTGCCCTAATTCTCACTGGACTATTTGTCTCAACTGTACTTACTGTCACCTCTTGCTTTGGGGATGCAACTGTTGTATCTGCAATAGAAATATCATCTGGAACCTTTTTTTCTTCATTCACTGTTTCACTAACTTCTTTCTTATTCTCAACATTAACAGACACATCATCCTTATCATCATTAGTAGTTGATATAGGAATTTCATCAGTTATACATTCCTTAGCTTCAGTGCTCTGACTAATGTCTGAATTTACAATACTTGATTGCAGTTGAATTTCAGATTCCATCACTTCATTTTGTAAAATGGTATTTGTATCTGCAGAATCTTTTAATTCTGTAGATTTACGGGTGCGATATTTAGATTTTTTCTTATCGTCGTCATCTGCACTGGGAGTATCACTAGAACTTGTTGCACGAGAATGCTTCCTCTTACTTCGTGGAGATCTATCAACCCGTTCCGGTGTAGAGGGTGGACGCGTGAGACATATCTTAAGTTTTTTTATCTCTCCCCCATCACTAGATGTCTCTGCTGCTTTAACATGCCAAACCTGTTCTTGTGATTGTTCAGGGTTTTCTTCTTTTTGAGTTACTTGTACGGTGTCCGGTATAGCTTCAGTAACCATAGGAAGTTCCGTTGTGACTGCTTCTGCAGCAGAATCATTATCAGAAGAAGACTGTTTTCTTCGCCTGCTTCTAGTGCGCCTTGGTTTTTCCGGTTTTTCCTTCTCTTTTTTTTCAGGTGATGGTTTAACTTTTTTAGCAGCACCTTTTTCGCTTCTTCGACGCATTGTCTAAAACATGTAACATTCATTAATGAGAGCATTAAAACTTACTAATAAACAGGTAAGGCTGTAATATGAATAGAATAACCTACCATAAACCCGGTTACAAAATTAACCAAAAAACAAGATTTTCCACTTCCACGCTTAAATTGTTCAACGCTAGTCACTAAACAGTCGCCATATTAATTTTATTTCCAAATTGTATAGATTATAGAAGAAAAACCAACATAACTTTTTGCCTATGGTTGTGCCATAAATAGTATTTTTTTTATAGAACAATTTGTGTTATCGCAGATTCTACTGTATTCACTCATGGATTGAGTTGTGGTCACAGTCCTGAGAGGTCCATGCCGTTAGTTCGGCCTTGACAACGTTTACGGCCCTTCAACCGAAATGGAAGATGCGTGCCCTGTGGAAACAGAACGGTGATTTTGTCGAGCCCGGTATGACAAACAAAGGACGCCCGGTAATAGAACTCGGCCTGTGGTGTCGCAGTGGCAGGGTGTGGCTGAGCGCAGCTCGGGTCCACCCTCTCGAACATCGTCGTTACGAGTCGGGAGATGAATTCGTCAACGCCCTGCATCCGTAGGTCCCTCTGCATTTTAGCGTTTCTTACATAGCGTGGCGCTTTAACAACACGTTTCTTTGCAGAGCGCAAACCACACTGGTGCCGCGTAAGCGAGATGATGGTGCACGTATGTCTTATTCTTAGAGAGACATCTTCATGCGGAAAGGTAGAATATGTGTATTCACGTGTGTCATTCCTCGTGATTCATAACAAACTGACGATTAACATTTTACAATACAATCTGTGACTTCGCCCGTCGCTGTTCGACCTGCAATAATTTTTTACTAAAAAATAAAAATATGTTTAAATTGTTTTATACCTAATGAGGTTTGAGCCACTTTTGATAATTAATGTTCTAATTTATTATATCGCAATGATAAAGTGACACTTAAGGTTTGTCTTTATACTAAATATATTTTTTAATATGTGATATAACATCTCGTATTTACAGAGCTTTTGTTTCAGATAGTATGCACCATTTATGTCATACAAGCAGCCCGATCCTAAATGTGTCTAGACATTGAATATCTTTTTCAGGATGACATATTATAATATATAAACAAATTTGAAAGTATCCTTGTAACAACCATGGGCAACCAAAACAGTTGTTGTTGTTATCGTAGCCCATCACCAATCAGGAAAGATATTGTGAAGCTTGAGGACTATCTGCCAGAAGGTGAGGTTAGTTCGAATAATATACAGCATATCAGTGAAAGAGAGCCAGATGATGGTGACATTGATCCTTCTCAAGATCCTATAGCTGGTACAATTTTTATGGAAAGATCAAAAGCTTCCATTGAAAATGGCATAACAAGGAAAAGGAGTCAACACCAAATTGCAGATAATAAAATGAAAAAAAGCAGTTCCTGTTCTACTATTTATTTAGATGATAGCACTGTTTCACAGCCTAATTTAAAAAATACCGTCAAATGTGTTGCTCTTGCTATCTACTACCATATTAAAAACAGAACTTCCGAGCGTAGGTTAGATATATTTGATGAAAAATTACATCCTCTAAGCAAAGATGGAGTCAGTGAAGATTATGATAGGTATAATCCTGAACATAAGCAAATTTATAAATTTGTAAGAACGCTATTCAATGCTGCACAGCTCACAGCTGAATGTGCTATTATTACTTTGGTTTATCTAGAGAGACTGCTGATTTGTGCAGAATTAGACATCGCCCCATCAAATTGGAAAAGAATAGTGCTGGGAGCTATTTTACTTGCTAGTAAAGTCTGGGATGATCAAGCTGTGTGGAATGTTGATTATTGTCAAATTTTAAAGGATATCACAGTGGAGGATATGAATGAATTAGAGAGGCAATTCTTAGAAATGCTACAGTTTAACATTAATGTTCCCTCTAGTGTATATGCAAAGTATTATTTTGACCTTCGAACATTAGCAGAAGCAAATGATTTGGCCTTTCCTAGTGAGCCACTTAGTAAAGAAAGAGCACAAAAATTGGAAGCAATGTCTAGAGTAATGGAAGACAAGATTTCTGCTGAAATACTTAAAAATGGTTTTAAAAAATGGTCAAGTTTGGACAATGTTAATTCTGGTGCTGGTGTAAGGCGTAGTGTTGCCATACTGTCATAAGCTTTGAGAGAAAATTTTACAGTTTGAGATTTTCAAAATGTATTATATTTAAATATTGCACCAGTTCATTGATATAGGTAATGTACAACATGAAAGCTTTTCACCTTGAGATTGGCTATGTCAATTTATAGTAATCTTGAAGGAAGACAAGTTTTGTCTACAACATAATACTTTGACTACAACGTAAAAATAATATCTTTAACAACAGACTTATTAGGGTTTTATGTATGATCTGATCTCTTTAAGTTGGAACCAGTTAAATGGTAATAATATTAATTCTTAGATTGAAAGACTTGTAAATTGTGGTCCAATATCTTTTATATTATATCCATAACAATCGGACTTATTTTCAATATTTTGCTTCCAGTTTTAATAATACTTTTTAAGAAGCACTTATAACATACATTGCTTCCAAAGCTAAATTGCTTAGTTTATAATTTAGAGTATTATCTAGAATGTGAAATTTGTCTTGACTGAATTAAATTTTTGTGATTGTGGTATGAATGTATTAGTCACTTCTTTTAAAAATATTCTAACATTGCATTTAGATATATATGTGATTGTAGAAAGTGTATGAAACATGCCAAATTATTTTATAATCAAATAATATTAAGTAATTTTAATAATTACAAGGATATTTAGTTACTATTTTAATTAGGTATGTTGGCAATATTTCATATTCTTCAAATAGGAATTGATTTATTTTGATAATTATTACTCTTTTTCCATAACATATAATTCAGAATTCATGAATATTGTATCCTAAATGTAATTAAGAAGAATAAACATTTTATATGAGACTTTCAATATGACCTTTATTTGACTATTATCATAGCTTACTAAAACTTAAGATTAAAATTGTAAATGTTTGCATTCTCTATCTAACATTGTATACACAGTATTCATAAAACAACATACCTGAAACTAGGTATTTTATATTTCCAAATTCAATAGATGAAAAGCATTTTAATATTAGTTTAAAAAAAAATTTAAACATATAAAAAAAAATCTTTAACTAACTGAACTAGCATTAATTTCATAATTGTTTCAACTACTACTCTAAGGGCTTCAGGTCTTTTAGATAAGAACTGTAGTTTTCTAAAATATCTACAACATCACTCTTCTTATGTATTTCTTCATCATATTCGGGTCCTACAGACCATAGAGTCTCCAAGTCATAATATTTACGATATTTTTCTGAGAATATATGCAATGCAATATTACCTGCAGACACAAATGAAATTTATATTTTCATTATTTCTTGTAAGATATTTACAAAATAATTTTTCTAAAATAAAAATTAGGGAAAGCACAAATAATATATTACCTAAATCTAAAGCAATCCACTGATCTGAGTCCTTCCCTTCCAGTCGTGGTATATGGTCACCTTTGTGACATTTTCTTTTGTAAACTTTCCTTACAAATTCAGCTAAAGCCTGTATGTGTCTTTTACTTCGTGCAGTTACTACACAGATGTAATCAACATAATTTATATCTTTTGATACAGTAGCAACAAATATGTCCCTAGAGTTTTCTCTGCGCAATAGATCAACTAAATCTTCAATTTCAAAGACACCATTTTTTCCTCCTAAAATTAAAAACAACTTTATTGAATTAACAATAAGAATAAAAATTACAAATGTGATGTAAAAATTCTTACTTTCTAAGTTTAATCCATCAAACTCATCACTTATTAAAGGATACTTATTATTTGCATCAATTTCATCAGTTGTATGTTCAATAATCAGAGAATTTTTTTCTGTTAACAATTGATATTTGTGAGCGATACCAGGGGTAGTTTTATTGGGTGGGCTTCGAGGATATTTTAAACAAACACCACAGTGAAATTGAAACTTTTGGAAGTCCACTAAGTTTTGATGTCGCAACACACTCCTTGCAGCTTTGTACATATTTTTATTTTGTAAATAATAATTTTCACATTAACATAACAGCTAGAAAACCATCAAACTTTTTCTTATTTATATTGAATTTGGAGGTTAAAAATATATTTTGTTTTGATCTGTCACTGTTAATCTTCCTGATTTTTTTTTTGATTGACTGTTAATGTTGACAATCTGTTATTTACATTCTCCCAAACTGCAAGTCAAAGCTTTTTATTATAACAAATATTTTATGTATTTCCAATCAACGAATCTTAATTTAACGATTCATATATTTATTTTCGAGTAACTAAAAATAGAGGTTCTTGATTCGGGTAAATATTTTGATATTTGTTTCGCATGTGTGAAGATAATAGCGTGTTAATTTACAATAATCTTTGACGTTCATGATGTTCCCATATAAATTGTTTTGGTACAATAAATAATATTT
Source organism: Delias oraia (assembly GCA_018230265.1). Lineage (NCBI taxonomy): Eukaryota > Metazoa > Arthropoda > Insecta > Lepidoptera > Pieridae > Delias > Delias oraia. The sequence continues at coordinate 12,515 of DWCF01002183.1, read as the reverse complement.
GCTTTTTGCACATTCAATATTTTATAAGATATATATAAATAACTATAATATATTTGTTGCGACCTTAGAAGACATTGAAACATACATACAATAATGATACGTTCTAACAACATTTGATGTCAAATCCATACAATAGGCGTCTTGTGCCGGATAGTGAACATTATGTTCGTTTATTTTGGATGGAATATTATATTATATTAAATTGGTTATGTCTATCTTGTTCATATATATACAAGCTGCAAGTTCCTAGGATATCGAAGAATTTATTTACTTTTTGTTGGCTTTGAATATCCATGTAATACGAATTTATCAATAATTCCAGAGTCCTCGATATTTAAGTAGTATTTAAAATATATATATATATGTGTGGCATATAATCGGCAGTAGGTTAAACTATGGTTCACAAATTATCTGTTTGAGTCAACGGTTTTATCTAATCGCGTACTATCAAGCGTAGGAATCAAGCATACTGCGTTTGTTTCAAAAAACTATTTTGTTCAAAAAGTCAGTTTCAACAGATACAAGATCTGGTTCATGTAATAATGGCATTTTTATAAAACCTAAAATGGTAGTTTGTGAATTAGATAAGGATGTGTCTGGAGAATTATTGGGATGGAAGCTAAAAGCGTGGCAGGCACTCCTATTGCATCGAGTGCTACCATCCTTTGGAGGCCTAGTTATTTATCTCATAATAATTTGTTTTGATTTGACGCTGATTGTTCAACACTACCAATCCAGTAACAGAGTGTAAGTAAATTGTTGTTTATACTGCTAATGAATCTTAAACCAAACTTCTGTTAGAACAACGCTGTGAATGACATGTGACGTCTACATGAATGGACTTAAATAAATATAATATAAAAAAGACGCTATTCAAATGTCACGTTCAAAAATTGATAGATTATAGATGTATTCATGATGGTGATGATGAACTTATTCATCATCATCATCAATTAAGCTGTAGAACGTCCACTGCTCGACACAGGCCTCCCCTTCGGATCTCCATGCATACCGGTCAGAGGCGACCTGCATCCAACGTCTTCCGTCCACCTTTACAAGGTCATCTGTACCTACATGTCTATGTCGTCCTTTGCTGAGTTTGTTGGTCCGTGTTCTCCACTTTCACACTTTCGGCCCCATCGGCTATCTGATACGTATTACGTATTATGATTATTCATTGCATTGTTTTAACTTGGAACAGGCTAGGGTTTAAAGTAATATTGATAGCAGTCAAATATAAATCTATTAAATATCTTTATGAATTTAAACAGAACTGTTGGTTTTTAAATGATTAATATAATAATAACATTAAATATTTGTTATCAGGTTGGCAGTGTTCTGTTTCATGCTAATGTATTTACCGGCTCTTATTTCTCTCGTATTCACCTTGGCTTCTCCACCGCCGACATTACAACCTGAAGGTGCATCGTTCAATGTAATAATACAAAAATCTGATTTGAAATGGATCTTCATACAAATCGTTAATGCTATATTTTTTCCGATATCGGCAATTAGCAGGTAGGTATTTATGGCTTCACTGCCTATTTTTCGTTATAGATCTTCGAAACTTTTTTCACCCTTTATAATCAATTATATAATTGACTTCGGTTTCTGGAAGGGCGTGACAGTGGCCGGGCGAGTGTCTTAATATTGTCGCTCCCGTGGGAGAGCCATGCTGAAGCATATGCTGACGCACTAATTGGATCGCCTCATCAAATGCCACTTAAGCGGCGTAAAATGCTGGCAATACAACCATTCAGTGACTGTGGCGCAGTTGTTCATAGGCGGCGGTGTTCTCCTTACCACATAGGAGACTCCCCGCCTGCTCCGTTGTCCGCTATAGAATAAATAAAATAAATAAATTAATGTGTTCATTAAATCTTTGCTTGTAGATACACTTATCTTATATTCTGGTGGACTGAAGTAGCCTATGCATCTCGTCTAGAGGATAAACAGCGTACGCGCGAAGCTCTAATGCGCGCACGGACTCCATCGCCGATAGAGCTCTATTTATTTCTTCAGGCGTTTATACATTCTGCACCACACGCTGTCGTTAATGTACTCAATATGATGGCAAGTTATTCCAATCCTTTGTATGATATTAGTAAGTACATATATTATTGTTATTTATGCTATAGCTAACAACAAATCAGGTTGGTCTAAGGGATGTGAGCATCGCCGCCAATGGACAATCACACTACAATCCGCGCTGTGATTGTGTTGCCGGCTTTATACGCCGTTTAAGCAGCATAATTTCAAGGACCTTCGATATATTCATTAACTTAACAAAACGTAGTACAAGTACCCTTTCAGGCTGAGTGTTCTATGAGCCCGTGATATAATTTCGAGTCCTTATTTGTGCGTCAGTATATTCTTCAGCGTGGCTCTCCAACGGATGAAATTTTTCATTCTTAGACCCACGTGCACAACACACGGGTTTTAAAATTACATAAGTCAATTTAAACAGGTTTAGCAGACTCGTTTAAATGTTTTAATAATTAACATTCGTCTTATGGTCTACGTCATTTTTATATTGCTTATCAAAGTCAAGCAAATAACATTAATTTAAATTCAAAATCAATGATTACAGTGCAACTTCAAGCGGTTACATTAGTTGCTTCTTCGTTAAGAATGGCAAGCACTGCAACTGTATACCGAAGGTTCGAAAGGGAGAAAATTTGTGGCCGAAGGTATCCATGGAACATTAATAATTATGATCAAACTGACGATGACGCTACAAAAGAGGATAAAGTCGATCAAGTGGATTCCAAAAAGGATGAACCAATTTATGAAACGATTTTGCAGAGGAAGCTCTATACACCATCATTGTTGCATAAATCGCAGAGAGATGAAATTATTAGCGATATGATACAATTTTCTCCACGCCAATCGGAGAGAACAACTGTTTATGAAGATGATTTATATTATGACGAGTCGGATACAAATTCTGATTATATGGCTCCGGTAATAGATAATCAGTATGACAGTGATGACGAATATATTCAACCGGTTTCAATTTTAGATAGAGTAGCACCGCGTAGATCTGACACTTTGAAAGTGGAGGAGGTGGTTATTACACCGCCGCCATCGACACCAGCGCCACGACCGGTTTCTCTCGCGGTCTGGGCTGAGAAATTGGTGGAGAACGCGGAAAATATCCCAACGTGGCTCTCCGCTCCACCTCGTAGGAGGCATTGGGAGGTCGTACAGACAGAGTCTGACGTTCCTTTGCCTCGCCGTGTGCCCAGCATGCGCGTACGTGGTCTTGAACCTCCTGATGTATCCGCCTCCTTCATACATTTCCTTGGGTGGTACGCTTTCTTCATAGCCCGTGTGTTGTCTTTAGCAGCATTAATTAATTTGTCATCTTATTTCTCAATCATAGTATTGTTCATACACTATCAAGTTATGTTGCTATTTTTAATCGTTCCAAAAGCACCGTCAGTGCGTAGAGCTTTTTATATTTTCCTTGCATTTATTTATTTATTTTGTTTAATGGAGTTTAAAATTCGGTTCCGGCACGTTCGCGTTTGGCATTTGTTCTGGTTTCTAGTTTGTACGGTTGAGATTGTGATATTCACTGCGCTTTGGGCCACTATAAATAATCCTTTACACGTTTGGTGGAGGAATTTTGTCGTCCTCGTAACTATATGCAGTATGGTATTTAGTTATTTATTATTTTTAGTATATTTTATTATGTTACAGCCGAGGGAAATAGTGGTGCAAATTGATAAAAAAGCGAAAATAACGCCTAGCTAATAAGTTATATTAATAATGAAAATTATGGTTACGTGAGTATATTCCTCATTATAAAATACCATTTTTGTATAATCTAAAATAGGTACCATTTATTTTTAACTAAAATTAAATTTTTATATTACGTTTTTTTTCTCATGGCGCAAACAAATAAATTATAAATGTTTTGTATTTGGTATCTAAAACAAGTTTTTAGGTTTTACGTTGTATACGTAAGATAAAACGTTTTTAGAAGTACGATTGGATCCATCTGTTTGTTCTTATAGTTCTGTTACGATGATTATTTTGAAACATTGTTTCTACTTAAAAATGTAATATTCTATGAATATTACTAGTAATATATACTGCGAATTTCAATAAGTTTTGGTATAAAGCATAATACTTTATTAAATATATAATAATTCAGGCTGTGACGAGACTCCTTGATCTCACGAACTAAAACTAGGAAAAGTCTAGTAAACAAATTTTGATGAAAAAATATTTGTATGAAATGTAGTATTTATAAATATAACCTAATTAAACAGCCTTGGTTTAATTTAACTCGATAAATGTAGCTTGAAATCATATAAATGTATTCAGATTAGAAATACCATGAAACACTAAGTTCCTTTGTACTAATTTAAAACAACTTATAATACGTTTTCCTATAGTTTGTCAAATACTCTAGTCTACGTGCTAGCGTTACGTACCTAATTTACTTTTCTTAGACCCAATTATAAACTGGGAGAATAATTCTCCCGTGGGAGAGCCATGCTGAAGCATATGCTGACGCACTAATTGGGCCGGCTCGCCCGAAGTGACACCACGGACTCACAGACTACTCGGCGTGAAACGGTACTTGTACTGTGTTTCGCAGAGTGAGTGACGATATCGGAGGGCCTTAAAAATGCCTCTTAAGTGGCATAAAAAAGCCAGCAACAGAACCAATGCGCGGTCTGTGGCGCGGTTGTTCTTGGGCGGTGGTGTTCTCTTACCATATAGGAGGCCCACCTGTTCCGTTGTCCGTTAAACGATAAAAAAAATTAAACATACCTCTAGAATTAAATATATTTTGAAAATTATATAAACGTCTTCGTGACTAGCCTGATTTGAAAAAAAGCTGTGGAGAAATGGTGTCACAATAACTATATTCAAAGGATAAGGAACAATACAATAAATAAAAGCTATTTATCGTCAAATAAATCACATTTATCGCTGCTTTGCTGAGACTTCGTATTAATAATTTATTTAATTGCTGCACATTGTACTGTACAATCTCGTAAGTGCGCAAGCAGAATTTATAAGAAAAAATGTAATAATATCATGAAAATACGAAAAATAAATTGTTGCGCTGACCTATTCCTAATACTTCATGTAAGGTGCAATACATCTACACAACTACATCAAAGAAACTCCGTACAATGATTGAAGTCTTCCTTCTGCTCGTTAGCTGTCTTTGAATTTTTCTGCTTATATACAAAATGGCGGGACTATGATATATTATCTTATGTTGTCCCAACTGTTCAACCAACTGTGATTTAAGCTTCGTTTACAAAAACTATAAAAATACTTGAACCTGGATGTATAATTCTTTTGCTGGTAAGGTACTATGCCTACATTTTTTAAAAATGTAATTTCATACAACGGAACAGGTGGGTCTCCTATATAGTAAGAGTACATCGCCACCCATGGAAAATCGCGCCACAGTCCCCGCATTGGTTATGTTGCCGGTATTTTATGCTACTTAAGCGGCATTTTTGAGGGCCTTCGATATCCTCTCACTCACTCAGCGAAATACAGAAGACGCACCATTTCCAGTACAACTACTATTTCACGCTGAGTATTCTGTGGTCCCTGGATCACTTCAGTCCAGCCAGCGCCTTGTGCGTCCGCATGGGTGAAGAGAACGGATGTGGGTTAACTAGACTTTTTATATTTAACTTAGAGTCTAGATTAAAGATAGAAATACTTTACAAGAAATTCCAAAATAATTTGACATTAAACGGAATGGTGAAAGAAATTTTAAAAATGTATTATTATTTAAGTAAATCTATTAAGCTAATATTATAATTTTATTAGTTTTAAAACACTGTAAAGTAATGAAAATCAATTAAAATGTTGTTTATTATGTTTTATTAATCGATATCAAAATGCGCAAACAAGTTGTATTTAAGATTAAGTTTTATTTACGATTTCACGCTCTATATTTCAATCGCAAGATGCCGGCGTCGCATAGTGAAACATTTAAGTTTTAAACTCAATATGAAGGTATATTTAAAGTATTCATAGTATATTTTAAGAGTTACTTTTATTGTTTATAAATTCTAATTCTTGTTCAATTAACCGACAGATTTTAAATGTACTAAGATATGAGTGTATTAAATAATAAATGATACCTACATACAATTTTGTTTTATTAGATATGGAAAGGTATTGAGTTGATTTATTATTTTCTATAGAATTTATAAGTTATGGTCCAAAATTCGGGGTTGTTTACAAAGTTTAGTGACGCGGACACAACTAAGCATATATATTTAGCTACAAATTAACATCAGATATAAATCGGAAAAACGGGAAGCCGCGGTGGAAAGACGATCTCACGAAGGTCGCGGGCAACCGCTGGATCCAGATCGCTCAACATCGCAATAAGTCGTCTTTGGGGGAGGCCTATGTCCAGCAGTGGACTTAAATAGGCTGATGATGATTGTATAAAAAATGGTCATCATAGCCACTGAGGTACTATCTCTCGTTGCCTCAATGTGTTACTTCGCTATTTGCTAAGTAAAATATATCTTTCCTATAAAATCACTGTCAAGCAATTGATTAAATTGATTGCCAACGATTTAAAGTGACCCTCTTTTAAGCATTTTTGCTCCATTATACTTTTAACAACTACATGAACTAAATAACGTATATAATATAATGTCTTTAAAGCTATTTTTTACTGTAACTTGAGCGGCGGTTCTCACTTTGATCATATTTTTTTGCTAATTTACTTCGGTCTGTCGATAACTCCGGAGATGAAGGCTCGCTTGTAATTACGATCAAGCTGACCGCCATTGTAATACAAAGACGCACTTTCTTGTCAGATCAATTTCAAAGGATTATTGCATATCCAACTGGTCGACCTGAATTTTTAACATCACCTATTTATTATAGTGGAAACACTAGACTAAAAGAAAAACATGTTTAAGCACCCAATAATTTACACAAATAAATTATGGTATTTATTTTTGATATAGCAAAAAGTGAAACAGGTGGCACTCGTATATGTTAAACACTAGCGCCCATGGACAACCGCGCCACAGTCCGCGCATTGGTAGTGTTGCTTTTTACGCCGCTTAGCAGCAATTTTTAATGCCCTCCGCTATCTTCACTCACTCATCGAAACACAGTAGGTAGAAGTACCGTATTACGCTGAGTATTCTGAGTCCGGGTAACACCTTTCGCGCCCCGTTCGGTTTTCTTTTAGTATAAAAGTTTTTCGGAACAAAGAATATTCTGTAGATTATGTACATTGATTTTATATGGCAAACTAAAATCAATAAATCAAAATTAATTTGCTATTACACAATTTAATTTTTGATAAATAATGACAATTCAATTGAGTGTTGTACATGATGACAAGACATTCTTCAAGACTTCTTCTCACCCGTGGGTACTTGTAATGTGTTTCGCAGAGTGAGTGAGGATATCGGAGGCTCCTTAAAATGCTTAAAAGGTGTTATAAAGCCGGCAATATAACCAATGCGCAGATTATGGTGCGGTTGTCTAAGGGCAGCGATGTTCTCTTACCATAGAAGAGACCCACCTGCTCCGTTGTACGCTAAAAAAAATATCACTTTCGTTATTCTTTTTACAGGTATTAGTAATAATTATATAATTATTATACTAGCTGACCCGGCGAACTTTGTTCCGCCTTAAAGGCAATAAATAAGCAGTTTTTTTTTAATTGGACACAATGCAAATAGATGAGCTGCTTTAAGGTATAGTTATAAATCTCCAGCAACACCTACGCATTTAGATTATTTATGTATATTAGAAAGCAATGCAGAAAGTTAATAAATTGCCAGTTGTAGGTACTTGACGGAGGCTGGGCCAAGGCCCTCTTGGCCACTTGTAATCCGACACCTCTTGTATTCGATCTTCTCTAGTAATTTGCGGTTGCCTGCAATTGAAGGGTTGTCAATTCTCTTGCTCTATTTGAACAAAGATTACTAGTTAGAAACTGCTAGGATTATTAGTACCTTGATATTTATATTTTTTTATGTTATAGCGGACAACGGAGCAGCTGGGTTTTTATATAGTAAGATAACACCACCGCCAATGGACAACCAGCGCATTGGTTGTGTTGCCGGTAATTTACACCAATTAAGCAGCATTTATAAGGCTCTTCGATATGCTCACACAATATAAGCACCGTTTCAAATATAACTACCATTTCACGCTTAGTATTCTGTGAGCCCGTGGTATCACACTGGACGAGATGGCCCAATTTGTTCGTTAGCATTTACTTCAGCATGCCTCTCTCATGAAAAAAAAACATATTTCTTAATATTTATGAATTACTATAGTTCGTATTATTATATAGGCACATTTATGGTGATTAAAGTGTCATATTATGACATTCACAAAACACAAAACTTAGTAATAAAATAATATATTATAAAAAGATTAAAAACATAGACTTCCTATGTCTACTTCTTATAAATGGCTCTGTAATAATTGTTTGTGTCGATGAATTACGAAATTGCTTCTCTATGCTCTTTGAAGCGCTGAATCTTGCTAACAGCATATGATACCTGAAATAGTTGTGTGAAGAATACGTAGTGCAAGCCCTAGGTGCTGTGTCTAAAGAGGCGGAACCCGACAACGGGTTGCCTTGTGCTATACGATAAATCGTCGAACATAGCTTGTGGACAATTTCCTTGTCGGGATCAACTTTCATGATTATAATTATAAAGATTTAAATTAATTATTTAAAACATTTATATTACTACTACGATGGGTTGGAACGCACTGTTCAAGAAAGTATCAGTTAAATAATTTTAATAAAATTTGATGCATTTTTATGGAATTATTAAACTCATAAATCACTGTTTGAAAATTATTTTTTTAAACGTTGTCCTGGCCACTGACTTTCAGTCAAGAGTCCCTGAGCAATATATCATCTGCATTGGTACGTACGTAAATCCGCAAATACTTAAACTATTTGGCGAACTACCAAAATGGCTTTTTAATTTCCTCTTTGAAAAGAACATCGTAATGGTTATCCGTTGTAAATTCTTTTTAGTTAGTTATTGTACAGAGAAAGTGTCAGTACGTATGTGACTCCTACAGACATTAGAATGGTTTGATAAGGAGTATCTCAGGGCAAATGTGTTCTCGATTCGAATGCATTTCTTCGCAACGAACTCAAACACGATAAGGTAATTGCTTTATATATTATTCAGAACGAGCGCGTACTAAAGAAGTAAATAGAATTACAATTCCATGAACTTTGAGACTCAAATTTATTCCAGCATCAGCTAACGTTGTGTTATGTGTTTTCTGGCCGTTTACAATAACATTCTTAATTAGAATTAGACTTATTTGCAGATAATTTTTATGTTTTGGACTTCTATTTTCCACTTTATCTATAGTTAAAAAAATACCAACTTACATTAATGTAATCATATAAGATACAAATGAGACCGTACTTGAACTCTAACTTTTGAGACTCATCTCATCACATCTCTGTATCCATTCCAATCCAACATTGAATTTCCCACGGAAAATGAACTTACTCTCATTAGTATAATTAACATGTTAAGGATTGCGTTTGCAGAACATAGATTTAACGCAATTAACAAGTACACTTCAGTTAGCCGTATTGTTGTCATTTATCATACTTATTGCATTTATAGGGACATAATATTTTAACTTACATTATAAGAAAAAGATGTTATAAGGACTTATGAACATAAGTTCATAAGTCCTGTTAAGTTATCGTTAATATAAGTTTTACCATAAGGTAAACTTTATGTTACTAGGCCCTATCATTGTGATTTAACTTAAATAATTCATCTATTATAGGTACATAATATTTTAACTATATTATAAGAAATATATTGTATAAGAAGTAAGAACTTATGGTAAACTATAGGTTATTTGGAGATGATATTCTTCTGTGAATTATCTTTTTAAGAGTAGTATAATATTTTTAACCACTCGGAAGCTTCTTTCGGTCATATGCTAGCGACTTGGTGTTTGGATGCACAAACAACTTGGAGGCAGATAACAAGAAAATTTTCTTGATAGACTTTCGAAATCAAGATCTATGAGACAAAGAGATATATTTAAAGAGGTTTACAGAACGCCACAAAGCCTTCGTGTGTGGTCAACCTGCGATCGATTTACAATCGCTATAATGTCCGCTGTTGTATCTTCACGTACTCACTTGCGTCATACTTCCAAAATCGTTGCTACAACTATTAAATTAGATGCACAATAGACTTATACTGTTATTTACTACTACAATAAATTCAATTACTAAGATTAAAAATAATTAAGATAGAAAAGCTGTTACGTTTTTCTTTGTTTTTATACCTTTTTTATTTATTCTTACCTGCGGGAGACCCATGATCCGGCTCGTGCGAAGCGATACCAGGGAATCACGGAATACTCAGCGTGAAATGGTAGTTGTATTTGAAACAGTGCTTTTACTATGTTTCGCTAAGTGAGTAAGGATCTCAGAGGGTTTTAAAAATGTTTCTTAAGCGGCGTAAAAAGCCGGCAACAACAACTAATGCGCGGACTGTGGCGCGATTGTCCATTGTCATCTTACCATATAGGAGAGCCACGCATATCATAAAAAAATACCTACTTAAATTAGTAGTTTTAAATCTAATTGTAACTGTTTCATGTTAAAGAAATTACGTTTAACGGCTTCCTGGAGTAGCTGCTTGTACTAACCCATGAATCTTTGGTTTTTGGCCATGTTTATGACAATACAATACAATCTATTTGTAGAAATATTTTCAAACGCATTCCGTAACGAACTATGAAACAGAAGTTTTATGCAAGCACTAAAAAAAATTTTTTATATTAAAACTATCTGACCCGGCAAAAGCTGTTTTGCACAATACATTATTTCTGTTATATTTTTTCGATCTCTTTTTGACAGTAGCTGTGCAGTATGGCAGTGGCTGGGCGAGTGTCTTTATACTGTCCTATCCGTGGGAGAGCCACACTGAAGCAAATGCTGACGCACAAATTGGGCCAACTCCTCCAATATGATATCATGGGCTTACAGAAACTCATCGTGAATCGGTGCCCCTACTGTTTCGCTGAGTGAATGAGGATATCAGAGGTCCTTAAAATGCCACTTAAGCGGCGTAAAAAGCCGGCAACACAACTAATGCGCGGTGCAAGGCGCGGTTGCCCATGGGCGGTGATATTATTTTACCATATAGGAGACCCATTACGTTACCACAAAATTTGGCGAACGAATTGAGAAAGTAAAATAATGAGAAGCGTCACTACTACGATGGATGCAGAAACAAATGATCGATGATCGAAAATAATTTAGGGCTTAAGCCCTAAGTATTAGTGAGAGGGAGAACGCTAGGTGACTGGCGTCAGACTCATCCCCACTCTGCGCTCTTTACGGGGTGATATCATAATGGATTATTATAATTATTATAATAATCTGTCAAGTGGTAACTGATCAATTATCGACCGTGGACAGAAAGAAATGGTGAAATTGTTTAGATCGTTATTTAAAAATAAGGGATAGTGGTAGAAGGGTGAAAATTTAGGAAAATTTAAAAAAGTGTATGTAATTTTTTTATGCCAAATAATAAAAATATAGAACTAAAACAAATTCTAGAAAAAAATAAAAATGTTACCTTATCACGCAGGCGTATAAAATTTCATAGTAGCCGGTTCTCAGACTTAATAAATATGCGTTAAAAATTCATAAGAATCGATCAAGCCGCTTCGAAGGAGTATGGGATCGAACATTGGGACACGAGAATTTTATATATTAGATTTGACAGCCATTTAGAATGTGTGCCTACACCGAGGATCTATTTGAAAAAAACTAACAACGTCCTTGCGCGTCGTTTCGGCATTTGACCTTATTTTAATACAAAGAAACTCTGTTCTTATACGTTTCTAATTAGCGTTTGATCATTTTCTTCGTAAAATATGAGTTTCATATAAAAAATAGGGAAATGGCTATGTTTTTAATTCAGCAAAGTATATTGTGATAAATTTATGTTAATAATTTAAGTTTTGATATTTTTATACTTATAAATAATAAATATTCATAATATTATCATGACAAAAGGATTTATTTTTATTTACAATGAATAAAAAAACTGTTTGCGATTTTATATCTCAAATTGATAGGAATATAGAAAAATACATGTCTTTTGTTTTTTTATAGAAACGGTGGCAAGAAGTTAACCTAGGGTAATACGTCCTCCGCCCATGGACACCCCCAGGTCTTGCAGAGCCACGGATGTGTTGCTAGCTTTTAAGGAATATGTACTCTCTTTTCTTGCAGGTCCTCAAGTCGGACTGTTACGTAAGGTCCCCAAGTCTCTTAGACGATCGCCGACAACAAAATTAACAAATGAATTAATGGACACTGCTATCACCTAGATCATAATACGTGAGCCAGATCTTAACAGTGCTTCATTATGCATAAGATCGATCAGATATTTGTGAGAAAACTATTGTGGCACAACTATGTCCTATTCACGAAATAGTTCTTATATGAGTAACAATAATTT
>DWCF01002182.1:0-25382 GCA_018230265.1 Delias oraia | reverse complement strand
AAAATTGCGACTATAATTAATGATCTAAGCTATCCTATCTCTCAAGTTGGACCAAACTGCATATTGCGTGCAAATTTAAACGAAATCTGTTAAGCAGTTTAGGAGTCCATTGAGGACAAACATTGTGACACGAGATTTATATATATATATAATCATATAAGAAATACGTAAAGCGAGTGTTGAATTTTGTTGATTCTCCTCTCCTTTCCGTTAATCACGAGAGGCTTATGCGGCATTTTAAGGGTCTCCGATATCTTCAGTCACTCATCGAAAGACAGTACAAGTACCATTTTAAGTACAACTACCATTTCAAGCCGAGTATTCTGTGAGTCCGTGGTATCGCTTCAGACGAGTCGGCCCAATTAGTACGTTAACATGTACTTCAGGATCTCCCATGGGTGAAACTTGAATAGTCCCTAAGAATATTTTTGATTAAATAAAGACATTTTAGTAACTCACCGTAACGTAATAAGACGGCATCCTATCTAAGTACTGTTGGAATGCCATTTTCCACTCCGGCGTCGGTTTGCATCTGTGCACCTTGAATAGATCATCTAATAATGGCAGCAGCACCGGATAGTTGTATGGAAGAACAAATAAATTTACACAAGTCAGGTTCGTCGAGGCCTTCAGATAACCAAATGGTTGGCTAACTTCTGAATTTTTGCAGCTACTGTTCGCGACAAATACCTGAAAATTAGAAGAAATTTTTAATTTTAGCGCCTCGTAAGTGGTCTTTCTTTGGAAGGGCTTGACAACAGCCGGGCGCTAACTTTTTTAAAGGCATTAATCAAGCACTGCAACTTTTCTCTACAACTAAATCATATTTCTGTCGTCGTTACGGCAGCGTGACTCGGTTTTTTCATTGATTTTATAAAATTAAAAGTTCATTGCACAAAAATTTGGTGGTATAAAAATTTTCGTAAGTAGGTTTTGAAAGGTTTCTTCCTAATAACCATTATAAGTCATGTTTAGAAAATCAATGATTTAGTTTGTACAAAATTGTAGAGCTTAATAATGCACATAAAAAAGTTAGTGACAGCAAATATCTAACTTACATATTGTATATGGAAAAACTTTTGCCAGATCACCTAGCATGAAAAGTTCCTTGTTTTTCAGCGTTGTTAACCATGATGAAAAACTTTACATTAATTTATCATCAGTTTTACTGGTGGTGGACCAAGATTTGGAGCGAAGACGCAAGACCAAGACTTGCTAAGTCTCGTCTTGGTCTTGCATCTGGGCAACACTACTTAATAGGAATTGTTATCAATATTATTATTAGTACTAATATAGCATTATTAGTACTATTTTTATGGTATAGCGGTCAAAAGAGTAGATAGGTCTACTCTTTGGTAAAAAAATCCGGCGCCCATGGACAACCACTCCACAGTTCGCGTATTAGTTGTGTTGCCGGCTTTTTACGCCGCTTATGAGGCACTTTTAAGGGCCTACGATATTCTCAGTCACTCATGGATACACAGTAGAAGTACCATTTCAAGTATAACTACCTCTTCATGCTGAGTATTCTGCGAGAAATAAAATTTAGTTTAGCTAGTAGTCAGTATTCAGTTTTTTATAGAACTTATACCTCACCTGCCAACATATAGTGGGTTGTTTCCTAGCGAGTATAAACTGCGTAAGCGGGCTTGGCTCCAGCTCGTATTTATCAAAAGGCAAATTGTCAATCACCATGGGCTCTTGACTTGAACACGTAAACTTCACAACCGGATGTGCGGAACGCGGTGGCTGTAATAAAAAAAACATTTATTAGAAAAAATATTATACATAAATATAAAGTAATTGTCTACGTTTAGCATAACCTGGGCATTTTATTTATTGTTTATAATTTGCTGTTTAGAGTTAGTTAAGACGCGTCCCGTTTTCCAAGGACACCGTTCTGTGACTTATATTCTAATATCTATGTGAAATGTTTTACATCCAAATTCTCTTCGCTCACAACTATTTAAATATTGTATATTTTAGGTTATTTCTTAACATTGTTTTATCAACCGAAATATATATTTATTTATTATTTAATGAATATCAACAACGCCTTCAATAAAATAAGCTCTCAATTTTACCACAAGTCACACAATCAAACCATTTTGAATATAACCTAGTTGTTTCCGTTACATACATATAACAATTTGTATATCTTAAGACGTTTTTATTCATGTAATAATCTTGTTTAGTTTCTATAACAAGTCCATCAAAAAAAGCTTCCCAATTTAAAAAAATTTCAAAAATATTTTTAAAAACCATTTTTGTTATAATCTAGTTCTTTCCCTTTCAAAAACAATTTGTAAATTTAACAATTTATTAATATTGGCTCATTAGCCAAAATATGATTCATATTTATTTATTTAATAATCATATTTTGTTACTTATCATATCAATCCCTTCAAAACTAATATTCTCAATTTTGGTACAACTATTACTTACACTAATGTTCTTGTCATAATTTACTTTTTTCACTCACAAGTATGAAAACTTTGTAAATACTTTTTTAATACTGTACTTCATCCCAAATAAAGTATACTTACTAGCGTCGGAGCATTGGGATCGGGACGAAACGACTCGGGTATGGGCCAAAACCCAACAGCGAATCCCTTTTGTGACACAGTTCGCGGTACATAGATCAGCCGCCGACACGAGTGCCAGGCTTGAGGCGCCAACGTTTGATTTGTTCCCAAATTTGATTGGTACTGACCGCCATTCCATCTCTGCAATTATAATATTATAATTGCTTTACTATATAGTGGACAACAGAGCATGCTTGTCGTTTTTTATTGCACGGTCCTCTAGTATCCTCATTTATTTAGCGAAACGAATTAAACGTACTGTTTCACGTCTGTATTCCGTGAGCTTGTGTTACCATTATGGACGAGGCGTTCCAATATGTGTGAAATGGACTTACTAAGTAGCTCTTCAGGTAAAGGTTTGTAAGTATAGATCTTATGATAAAGCGGAGAAAGGGGCAAGTGGATTTCCTATATAAGATAACACGGACAAGTGAACAACGGAGCAAGTGGCTCTCCTGTATAGAACTCCGCCATGGACAACCGCGCCACACTTCGCGCCTTGGTTGTGTGGCCGGCGTTTTACGCCACTTTCGCGGCATTTTTAAGGGTGTCCTATATGAGGATATCGGATAGCACTCAGCAAAACGCAGTAGAAACACCGTTTCAAGTAAAACGACTATTTCACGTTGATTATTCTGCAAGCCCGTGGTGTCACTACGGATAAGCCGTTCCAATTCGTGCGTCAGCATGGCTCTCCCAAGGGTGGAAATAGTATAGATGTTTGTTATTCCCACTCTTAAACTACTGAACGTATTTCAAACAAACTTTACAATAACAGATCACAAAGAATAACACAGTTTGTGATTTATAATGATACTGTGTAAATTGGCCAAAATAAAAAAAACCGCAAGTCGAACGCGGTAGGTGGTCTAACGAGCAGGGCGCCGTCTGCCGAGTTCACTAGTATACAAGATAACTAACCCCATTCCTCTCATTCTCCATCTCTAAGTCCTTATCATCATGATCGTCTTCCCCATCTCTGTTAGGAGCGCCATCTATTGGCGGTGGGTCGGGGCCAATCTTCTCGAAATTAATCACAACACCGCTTTGAACCTTCTGTACTAGACTGTCGATGCACTGCATCAGCATACGGTGTGAGGTGATGCAGTATGAACGTCCTGGAATTTAAAAAAAAAATTAAAACAAATATCTTTATCTATACCGACTACGGCACAGATTCAAGGGGATTCAATGTTTTCACGGCCCCTTAATATTGGGTATTTTTTATTATTGGGTATTTATTTTAGTAAGTATTTATGTAAGATGCAGAGATGACACTGCGGTCATTAGACTAAGGAACACAATCCTTTTTTACTTGTGGCTGAGCTATGCTGAAGTATTATTAAGTATATTAAGTATAATTAATTATATGTATATAGTAAAGTTACTTTAGTTTTTTATGGTATAGCGTGCAATGGAGATGGTGGGTCTCCTATATATAAGAGATCCACGCATTAGTTATGTTGCTGCCTTTTTATGCGGCATTTTTAAGGGTCAGGAGAGAAACCGTCCTTGATTACCGATTGATATCTTTGTTTGCTTGTTCACCAATATTTCAATAAAAAAATCCAAATACAGACACAGAAATATATCCATTAGGGATTTTTTTTTTTGATTTTATTGCCAGGAGAAAATCCGACATTCTGGCCTGACGAATTCAACCACTGATCCGTAAGGACGACCAAATGGGTGGATGCCGGGATTCTATATGCCAACAACCGTTTGGATGGCCAGAGATAGGGGTTAAGGCCTACGACAACAGCATCACCTCGATGTTTTCGTTCTACAAATGAGCGGTTTAAAGGCATTTTGTGCCACGCACCTATGTAATCAGGTACCTGGAAAGATATTTCCAAACCGATACTACTTGGGGACATTTAAAAGAGCGTATCTATCCATACAAAGGTGGCAACACATCGCAAAAAAGCTGGGCTATCCAAGAGCGGAAGACCATTTATCCAAAATGAACCTCCAAATTTTCATTTAAAAGGCATCTATCTAGTCGACAAGGCAGTAACAGAAGACTGCAGACTATCCCAACCTTCAATTAATGTACAAACAACACGTCATCAACTTACGAATCAGACCAAGACCAATTGTATAAAGTTATTAAAACTCTTTACAATTAAATTAGACAGAGTGGCACCGAGAAATTATCGTATTGAACAAAAAGAATCGAGTCTATGTAACATGCATACATTAGCATAGACAATAGACGTTCGTTGTTACACATGCAGCCGAGCATATCTCACAAAAAACATCAAATTATCATAAAGTATCTTCAAATTAATACAATTTATATTCAATTAATTCGTCATAATATAAATGGCTACTGTAGAAACAGTTTTATGAAGATGAGAATTTTAACAAACATTTATATAATTAAATAAGCTTAGAACAGAATAGGCACCACAGATGCCGAAGTAAGCAGAGCTTAGTATTTTCTCTTCCCTTTTTTAACTAGCGCTTAAAAATGTAAAATGACATGCGTGTACCTTGTTCCTATGTTATTTTATTTGTTGTATGCATGTGTTGTTTGTTCAAGTAAAATATTATATTTATCATTTAAAATTAATTAGAGTAATAAGTTGAAAACGGCAATTGCAAACTAGTGTTTCAAATTTATTTAACTTCGTCTATAAAATTATATAATATTTAATAAAAATAATATAAATAAATAATATTTAATAATAATATTCAAAAAAAATTACTATAAAAACCATTAATCTCAATATCACACCTTAACTACTGAACCGATAGATGTAGGCTTAACAAAGTCTACTTTTTATTAATAATCAAAAGTAATTGTGATCTTGCTTCTCAGAGCACATCGTGTCAATTATTACATAAAATTTAAAAAGAAATCTATGTCATAAAAGCTAAATCGGCGCGCACAGATCACTGCATCAAGCGGTTTGACCAATGCTCCATAAATAGTTAACAACTCCATAAAATAAATCGCGTATTATCTATGTCAAACAAAATAGACGCCGCGTCGAGGTGGGTCTTTTATCTTTAGTCCCGAATACAATTAACAAAAAATACAACGACAAAACCTCAAGAAACGATACTAAAAGAATGTTCAGCGAAACTAAACAGACATTCCTAAAGTCAAACCTCGTATATTTATTGTATTCCAGCGATCTAAATGAATAAGCAGTCATTCAAAAATCAACAACGCCTTTAGATACTAACTAGCAGATAATAGGATTCGAAACATTAAGGAATATCCAAGTTAAACTTTAAACTTAATTCAAACATCACTGATCCGCGTAAGAATGCATACACAAGCACAGATTATCACCAAGGTCAGATATAAAATCCAACTAATTGACAAGATGCATAAACATTTACAATAAGTGAATCTCGAAAAAACCCGTCCAACTAGTTTTCTAAAGGGCTTGTCGTTCCTTGTTCACACTGTAATCTATTTGTGAAAAGTGTGCATTTCCATGTTGGTTTACGAAAATGAAATTTTAAATATTGATAACTCTTAAAAACGGAAAAATTGTAATAAAAAAAAAATACAAACTGTGTTAAACGTTGTCCAATATGCAAAGTCGAC
Organism: Delias oraia; assembly: GCA_018230265.1. Lineage (NCBI taxonomy): Eukaryota > Metazoa > Arthropoda > Insecta > Lepidoptera > Pieridae > Delias > Delias oraia. Next base: position 19,232 of record DWCF01002182.1, on the reverse strand, counting down.
GAAACTTAGCTGGTTTAAAACTATTACAGAAAGTTATAAGTTAAGCCATACATTTTTATAATATTCCCATACTTATTCATAATAAATGTACATTCTCTGATTTATTTTAAGATTAATTTCTTGCCAAAATCCTACAACTATCTTCTAAGATTCAAACATGTACAACAACTTAAATGTTTTATCATTGTCCAAATTGATTTATTTTCAATGTTAAAACATTTTCACATTATCAGAACCTGATAAAGCTTTTCAGATCAAACTAAAGGAACTGGTGAAATTAAATGTTATTAATATAAATTTTATACATTCAAGAGGTTTAACAAAAAATGTAAACAACATTTAGCCAGTACAGTGATACAATCAACATCTTTAAACAAAAACCTGAAAATAATAAATATTTATCAGCCAAAATCTTTTAATGAACTTGTTTCTAATGTAAAAAAATTGTTTCAGCTTACCTCCAGTAACTTCACACATAGCATCAATAGGTGATGAATCTGATGGTACAAGACCAGTATCTCTCTCCACAGCAGGAGTTCCTGCTAACCTCAATACAAGAGAGAAAAGTCTTTGATCCCATCTGAATGGCTCCCGAGTCAACTCAGAACCAGGTATAGGGCAGTTCATTGGCAAATTAAACTGTCAAAAACAAACAACATTGTTTATTGAATATGTAAAATAACATAATAATTAATAATAAAAACCTTATCCATTAAGACATGTAAACATTTGTAATGAAACAGTAATTTAAATTATGGATATTTAAATGCATATTTATTAATAGAAAAACAACTTAAGGCATCAAAAGCAAGCAAAAAGTAGGTTAAATAATAGGATATATGATTATTAATAAAAAAATATATTTACTACAATAAATTTTCAAAAAAGATTGATTTGCTAATTATTTAAACAGTTAAATACCTCTTCTTGTATGCCAGCATTGCTTGAAAGTTTTCCTCCATCAGTTATAACAACAATCACAGAAGGCTCCAGATAAAAAGGACATCTTCCTTGGCCATATGTATCTATGCCAGTCTGCATACGATTAATATTTAAAACATCAAAGGCATGCTTTAAAGCAGCACCCATTGTGGTGAGACCAAGGCACTGCAAATTCTTCAGTTCATTTATAAATGTAGCCAAATTCTCTTTCCAACCAGCCTGCAATGGGAAAGTTTAGTATAAGAATTTGCTCCAGATTGAAATAATATTATTATTGTATAAAAACAACGTGTAAATATTGCGTATCTACAAAGCGTTATCATTACAACGTAAGGCGAGGCGAGTCCTAAACACACTCATGATTTCATATTTCCCCCCAATTCGCCATTTCGATTAATATGCTGCCTCGACCAATCAGAGTGCAAGGCGAACGCAGTCGCGAGCGACATCGCGCAGACAGGAACGGCAGCCGCTCGTCCTGTTTACGTCGTGCTGTACATTTTGTTAATTCACTAGCAAAGAATGTCATGTATTGGTCTACAGAATGAAGTGTTTTACCAAAAGATCTTCCAGACTGACTACAATGGATTTACGAATTTAAATATAACGGCATTAATAACAAAACGTGTTCACTCTACACTAACCTTGATGTTCGCGGGTGGCTCTTCGAAAGTAAGAAGCATATACCTATCGCCTCTGCTTTCAGGAGATCGTTGACGTACCTACAACATGATATCAATTAGAACACAAAAACTCTAGTCAAAGAAATCGATCATTAAAATGAGGCGTTTGATGTCGATGACACTGCACGTACCTTAACGAATGTTTCCACAGCGCCCTTGGCTACATCGAGTAACGTTGGGCGTCCGCCCAAATAAGCTCTTTGGTTCATAGATGCTGATGTATCTATTAAAAAGACTATTATAGTCATCGTGAAAATTTTCTACCTATTTCCCTAAATACATTAAATATGCGCACGCTATTATATACTAAGAACAAAAATGGCTGCTACATTGTACGCAGAATCGCGAAGAGGCGACCGTCCGACAGCCGCTTCGACGAGCAGCTGAACAAGCTACGCCACGAAGACTCCAAAAGTACCACGTGACCTAATCATTTGTTCGGATATCCTCGGTTAGAAAAGAAAACGTTCGGCTAAAATCGTAGCTTGGAAAAATAGTTGCCACTTTAATAAAGTATTTTACCCAAGTATTAAGTATTTTTTGTGAATAATTAATAACATTTCACATAAAAATACGTTAAAACTGATGTAATGCGCCAAAATTTTGATAAATACTATGTAGTGTATCTCCATATGATATATTTATATACGTTTATAATATTTTAATGAATTGTATATTATAAAATCTATCATTTATATTTCATTAATTTACGTAATTTCATATAAATAACTGATTTATCCTTAAGTTTTATTAAAAATTTTATCCAAATTTACCTTAATTGTTATGTATTAATCAAAAAATTTGTAGGATTTTATTTATAAATATATAAAAAATATTTTTTTAAACTATTTAGAAAATCTATATATATATATTAGCCTTCATTGTGTTAAAATTTCCATAAAATTAAATTAAGTGCTTATGTTTGCCACACCGCGATAATATAAATGGTCGTTGAGTGGTTCTACTAATGACTATAATTATTTTAATACTAATGTAGTTTTTAATTTAAATAAAATATTTTTTTATGTTTTCTATTACAAAATATTCATTTTATATTAATAAATTATTTACAGCTGATATAGATTTTATTTTTTGGTTACTAGATAAATAAGTTGCTCTACGTCAAAAAGGTATAACCCGGGAAATTTCAAATTTGGTTTTATTTTAGTATAGGTTTGAATATTCGAATAAGATTGGAAAATATAAGTGAACTCTTATTTTGTGAAAGATTGAAATATTTTTATAATGAAAAGAACCAAACTTACATTTATGATATGGCTACCTAAAGAATTATAAGGTATACGTTTCTTACTCATCTAGTAGTTATTTGCTACTATATATATAGTACTATATATAAAGTCAACAGCTACTTTTGATATTATTTTTGATTGAATTTCCTGTATTTATTACATATATATTTAAATATTGTGAAAAAGTGTATTCATTACATATATACGTTTTAAATAAATTTTTCATCATATATTTTCGTACATCATATTATTATTGTTAAATTTGATTTTTGTATGATGATACGAGTAAAATTTAGTTATTTAATAAGTCACTGCACTAACAACCACTTTATTATTTACAATAAGCCACAGAAGTTAGCGAAACTTTACCTTAATGTAATAAAAGTGGTATTATAATTTAATATATATCGTAAATTAACAAATGTGCATGAATCTTAAGGACATTAAGTTTAAGATTAATGTTTTTTTTCGGTATGCTTAACTCGCTGTATGAACCATGCGTATTTCTTTCTCATAGTCAAACAATGTGATATATTTTCGTAAAAGTTAAAATTGTTAATAGATATTCTATAATATTACATTGTGGGAACTAGAACTACATTTAAAAGAAAATCATTTAATTTTTTTAAATTAAATAGTGCCAAAAGAGCAGGATGCTCACCTAGGGCAAGCGGTCCTCCATCCAAAGACACCCCCAGCCCTTGCAGAGCCGCGGGTACGTTGCCTGCCTTTAGGGATTTGTAACATATACATATGTTTTTCTATCTCTCTAAATTATTATTATAGATAACATTATTTTCCTTGTTCCATTAGCAATGAATACGCAATTCTAACGAAGTTTTCAAAATGAAACTCTACTAACTTTTTGTAAACTCAACCAACTTTTAGTACTAATTCTGTTTTTGTATAAGCAATTTGTTTATGTGCCTGAATCTCTAAAGTATTGCGGTATTACGTTCGAGTTTTTTTTATTTTTCCCTGCGGTCAGGGCGGTCCTCTGGACCCCATGGACAAAAAGTCCAGAAGTTGATATTCACAAAATATATCGTTAGCGATTTTTCAGGATTTTAACATTTAATTATTTATATATCCAGATTGAAAAAGTGGAAGCAATAATTTTATATTTATAGAAGCAGGGTGACCAATATTAAATTAAATTAAATGCCCCGTTAATGCAAACACACTTTTTCTAGTTCAAAATTTATTAAAAAATCTACCAGCTTTCTTAAACAGCCATAAAATGTTCTAGTTCATTAGAACCTAGTCAAAAAACAGTCACATTTAATACAAAAGTATGATATGACGAATATTTTTTTATGGCGATGGCTCTTATAAAGTTCGCGCCATCACAACAATAAGCTATGTATTTTAGACATTTTTGATTATTTACGGTTAAATTTTAAAAATAAACTATTCAGCTTTGTCCACAATCCAGAAAAAGTTATGTTATTTAATTAATAATTTGTGAAATATAATTAAATTATTAGAAGTATGGTCAAAATTTGTTAAAAACAATAAAATTTTACCGGTGGCAAGTTAAAGTACAGTTCGAAAGAGTATCCATTAGGTGACAGTGACAGAGTTGACATTTTTCCCGGTATTCGTATATTGTTGTATTATGTAGAATGTAAACTGTAAATAATTATAATTACTATTATTGGTACCGATTATGCTGTTTTATATTTATTTAAAATTCATTCTTAAATAAGTTAACTTTTGAAAAACACATAATTATTTCCTATTTGAGATATCTAATATATTATTTCCCATTCTTTAGTCCTATTCGGTTATAGACAGACCGCTAGGTTAATATTCAATTTGTAAGTAATCTTGTTTATTACATACAATAATTAATATTATAAATAATCATCTAAATATCATTATTTTTGAAAATCATATTAAATAGTACTAAATTGCTATTATAACTGCTGCATTTTCAGATTATTTGAAATGGAAGGGAGTATTGAGAATTTAGAACAAGCCATCCAAAAATTCGATACTGCTCAAGAAAATAATGATTATTCACATCAGGATCAGTACAAAAATTGGGGAAAATATGGGTCACAAGAGGAAAGACGAAAAGAGCTATTGGAGACACAAAAGGAGTTAGTTTTTTTAATTGTAAACTTATTAATATGAATTGTTTTAACTACTTATATATTTTTTACAGTAATAGGAAGATCTTAATTGACAAACTACGAGGGATTATGCATAATGCTGAACCGGATAAAATTTTCAAACCTCATAATAATGTAAGTATAAATATTATATTTAATAAATTTAACTTGTCTATTATCAAGTAAGTAATAAAATACAAGCAAAAATAAGTTAGATTGTCTCTATTTCAATTTATATGTAATTTTATAGTCAATAGATGATATTCAAACTATATGAATATGTTGACTATGATACATCTCAAATAATGCTACTTTGAGACTTGTTTATAGGCATCATCAAGCTCAACATATTTCTCTAAAACTCAAACAACTCCATCTCTCTGTTGGTAGTAAACAGTATTGTTTGGCTATTTTTCTTTGTTTTACCTTGTATATCCCAACACAACAAAAAAAACTTTAATTTTTTTGGTCTAATGTGAAGCCTATGTTATTCACAAATAATATACCTAGATAAAGCAAAAAATTATCAAGTTTGCTTCACTAGATCTTACATCAGAAATACACAAACTTTATATTTTTATAATATTGGTATAGATTATATTATCAGGCTATTTATGCTTTTTAGGTAGTGTACAGACCAAACATTTATGTATCTGGGTTTACTAAAACACCTCTTACATATAGTAATGTTCTCATGCTTTCGGAGTGGCTAATAGAGAAACCATCTGACTTTGAAACAAATTGGTATATAGTACCATGTCCCAAAGCAATGAGGATGCTTGTAATAGCTTTCTCTGTAAGTATATAATTTTATTTTTTTAATATTCTAGTGGTAATCACTTATACTGTATATTTAAATATGTATTCTGTTACATCTCACACTTTGCTGAGTACTTTTTCCATTTAAATATCATCTTGTACAAATTTATAAAAATCACTTTTTACTCGTTGTGTTAACAGATCATTTATTTTTAAACATTAAATAAATGTAAATGAGCTAAGCTTAACACCATTGTTAAAGTATCAAATTTTTAATACTTAATTCTAACAAAGCATGTAATTTTTTTAAAATATTTATTAGTTACTTTTTATAAATTCAGGTTTAGTTTAATTTTGTTAACCTCAAAAATTATTATTGTTTAGAGGCACCCAGGAAATCTGCCATACAGGTTTCGAGCCTAGTAAAAGCTCCAGCTTTCAAAAGTTATGCCATTTTTAAAAAAATTGTTTGTTAAGGATAAATTACATTGAATGCTGGTTTGGTTTCCTTTTTGAGAGTAATTAAATAATTTTATCTATATTATTAAATAATATAAAATGATGCCCTTTGGCTTGGAATGACTACTCGCTCTATGACCATACGGTCCTGACAGCTTTTAATATTATTCAACCTTATTATAAAATACAAAATGTTGCACATATTAAATGATAATACCAAATTTTATTTAAATATTTGTATGTAACATTGAGCTTATGGACTTAACCAACAATCTACATTAAAAACTATGACAATGTTAAATTTATTGAGAATTATTTTTAATTTAGCAATAGCGGAAATTGTTGGAGTTGGTCTTAGCCAAAAGGCATGCTCTAGTCAAAGATATATTGTTATATATTATTGGAAAGAATCCTTGTATATGTACATTTTTCAGATTGAAGGCCTTTATTATTATTGTGTTAATTATAAAGCAACCTAAACAACTTCCAGGGCAACACTAAATGCTATTCTAAATATGGCCAGTTTGTATTTGATGCTTGGACATCACTGCCTGGTGGCAATCCCAAATCTAGTGGTATGTGTGTGCTGGATTGTTTCTATGATAAAATGACAACTACAATGTATGTCTTGGATTTACTTGCGTGGAACATACAACCAATGACAGACGGAGAGGTGAGATTGCAACTCAATTGATATTACACCCATGGGAAGGCCATGCTGAAGCATATTTTCACGCATTAATTTGGCCAGCTCTTCCGAAGCGATACCACGGGCTCACGGAATCTTCGGCGTAAAACGGTAGTTTTACTTGAAACGTTAATTCTACTGTGTTTCGTTGAGTGAGTGAAGATATCGGTGGCGCTCAAAAATGCCCCTTAAGCGGAGTAAAAAGCCACCAACACAAGCAATGCGCGGACCGGTCAATGGAGCGGTTGTTCAAAGGCAGCGGTATTATCTTACCAAATAGGAGACCCACCTGCTCTGTTATCCGCTATACCATAAAAAATAATAACAATTAAATACCTCTATGGGTCTCTACCCTGTGTGTGAATCCTGGGGAAATTATTTCTGGGAATAAAATCATGTTTCTTATTCCAAAGAAAAAAGCCATGTAAATAAATTAATTTATTACTGGTCGCGCCGATACATATAAATTGTTTTTTTCTCTAAATTAGCTAAACATAGATTATAGCAATACCTGACTGAAACAATTTACTTATGTAATGAATTATAAAAGAAAATCGTTTATATAAACTTATTTCTAAAGTAATTTTTTACCCTTATAATTTAATTATATTTTACACAAAATTGACTGCAAAGCTATCGCTAGATGGAGACACTTCATTTGAACTGATTTTTATACTTTATTGCCACACACTATCAAAATCTTATTTTTGAATAAATCAATGTTTTCTTTTCAGACAGAATTTCGACAGTTTTGGTTGCAGTCGCATTTAAATGACATTACAGATATTAAAAACATATCGAAACTTAACAAAATTATCTTCAAGCTGTTACCAATGATACCCTGTACTAAGGAATCATTGAATGAGTAAGTTTGACTGTTCCACCACTCTATGCAATTACCTATGGGAGAGCCATGCTAAAGCATATGCTGACGCACTAATTGGGCCAGCTCGTCCGAAGTGATACCACGGTCTCACAGAATACTCAGCGTGAAACTGTACTTGTATTGTGTTTCGCAGAGTGAGTAAGGATATGGGAGGCCCTTACAAGTACCGCTTAAGCCGGTGTAGAAAGCCGGCAACAGAACCAATGCGCGGACTGGGGCGCGGTTGTTCATGGGCGGCGGTGTTCTCTTACCATAAGGGAGCCTCGTCAGCTCCGTTGTCTGTTATACTATTTAGAAAAAAATACTTGTTTTTAAGTTATTCATGAGTATGAATCAAATATCTGTTTTGTGTATTCCAGGATGTTTTTTAAGTTTCCGCCCATTGTGGATTCGGAATTTCCTCCCCTTGATGGGTTTTTGTTCTACCACAAGCAAGCCCATTACTTCGCTGGACAGACACCATTGGTCGGCTGGCTGTTCCCCTATATGATCAATGAGGTGCTTGGAAATGGTAAGTCACATTATTCACCGGGTGCAAAATGATGATACCGAGGGGCTCAGAATACTCAGCGTAAAATAGTAGTTGTACTTGAATTGGTGATTCTACTGTGTTTCGCTGAGTAACTGAGGATATCGGAGGCTCTTCAAATGCCGCTAAAGTGGCGTAAAACGCCGGCAACACAACCAATTCGTGGAATATGGCGCGGATGTGTATGCGCGGCGGTGTTCTCTTACCATATAGGAGACTCACCTACTTCGTTGTCCGCTATACCATAAAAAAATAATTGATTAGGTTCGTCTGGAGCTACATGACGAGTTCACAAACTAGCAGTGTGAAATAGTACTTGTAGTATATATTAGAATCTTGCCGCGTTAATGCCGTAAAAAGACGGCATCACATTAAAAGTGTAAATTTTGGTGCAGAAGACTCGCCTATCACATTGTCCTGTATATAACAAAAAATAAATTCAGTTAGGTAATAAATCGACAACGCACCCGTGAGGTAAATGTTACTAATACGAAATGAGACACCTGAAGATGAACTAATAGTCTATAAAATATGTATTGAAAAAAAATATGGTTCTCTGTATGCGTGTCAGAGAATAGAATCATCAAATTAAAAAAGATAAATTAGTTATTCTTAGAGTGATGGTTAATCAGGTCTTTTTAGCGTGAATAACTTAGTATATTAAAAAATATATATTATTTCAGATGTGGATGTGCACCCAGATTATATGGCTGGAAGACCCGTCGATTATACAAACCAAGCGGAGTTCATACAAATATTTGAAGAGAACGCAAAGAAAAAAAATACGAGGACTAGAAATAATAGTTGTATGGAGACTGAAATAATGGTAACGGTTGGCATTTAGCTTTCTTTGATGCCAATTGAATAGGGTTTTAGCTACATTCATTGGTAATATGAACACATGTATGTTGCTGTATGCATGAATGTATGCTTAAGTGTGACCAATTGATTAATCTAGGTGGCGCCATAGCTAACTGGTTTTTTTAAGAAAATATGACTTTTAGCTGCCTCTGATTCTATAGGCCTCATATTATATAATGTTCACCTAATTTTTGAATTCTGATTCTATAAAAATAAAATGGCTACCTAGTCTCCGAAACAATATGTATATGTATCTAGTAGCAAAGTTTAAATGAATATCTGAGATGAAACTGAAATGATAAACAAATTTTATTTGAAATCTGTATGGAAAAGTGCATAAAGGTCATGCATGGTTCATGTAATGTGCATTAGAATTAATTACATTATGATATTACTACAGTGATACTATGATATTACTTTTCTAATATTATAAAGCTGACAAGTTTCTTTGTATGATCGCGCTAATCTCAGGACCACCGAATCAATCGAGCCAGTGGTTTCGATTCGAAAGATTATTTAAGTGTTACACAGTCCATTTATCGAGCAAGGCAATGGAATATATTATATTTAAAAATAGGATTACGTATTTCAAATCAATTATTATGTAATCCAACTTCTATAAAAAGACCCGAATAAAGTCCTACATGGCATTCGCTGCGAAAACTATTGTTTTTAAGAACAAACCAATATTTATATTACATTAAAAAATATTTACATTTACTTTTAAAAAAGATCCTTACTAAAAGCTATTAAAAACCCCCAAGTGTAAAAATTACCAAAAAAAACAACAAAAAGGGTTTGTTAATAATTATTTCTTATGTTAATAAATCCGTGCGAGGCCGGCGTGAGCTTCTAGTATTTTATAATTCTTATAGCCCTTGGAATCGATAATGATAATTCTAATAATCACAATAACATAACACACTTGATAGGGCATTATATCTTAAAATTATCATCCTAAATTTGACAAAGTATATAGTAAAACCTGCGTGAGAGAACTCTGTAAGTAAGAATAGGCCAGGACCTGTTATTTTAATCTCGCAAAACCTCTATTAGCGAGAATGAGATTTTGCTCCCTTCAACTCTTCCTTATCCAGCTTTGACTGTATCTAAACTCCTATTAATATATTATTACTCCACACATAATATGTTATTAATGTGTTTTTATTTATTAAGGTTAATGTAAATTTAATATTTTCAGGAACAAGATGGAGACCATAAAAATTACAAGAAAGGGGATTAAATGGAATCTGACGTTAATAAAACAGCGTCCCCTGATAATCTGGACATGAAATCTTAATTAATAGTATTTTTTGTATTATTAAAACATTTTAATTTTGTACTGTTTTCATTTTTACCCTATTAAAATATTAAATTTAAAATTTTGTGAATATCGTTGCTTTGTTAGCTACAAGAAAGGCTTTTATAGAATTTTTTTTTCTATGGTAAGATGGGGAACGGAGCAGGTGAGTCCTCTCTGGTAAGAGATCCTCGCCGCCCATGGACATCTGCGCCACAAGCCGCTCTGATTGTTTTACCGGCTTTTTACGTGCCTATAAGTGCAAAGGCCTCCGATGTACTCACTCAGCATACGTTTCTGCATGGCTCTCACTGTCAAGCCCTTCCAAAGACCTAATAAATTATAAATTTTTATTCGAATCCGATGACTCATTTCATATAGGCCTTTAAGATCACTACGAGGCTCCTAAAAAATTGCATCGGGATAGGAAAAAAATTAATGTTGCTATGTGATTTATATGTATACCGTGATTTTTTTAGACATTTTGGAGCTCGGAATAATTTTCAATTACAATTAATTATATATTTGATATTTCTGATTTGCTGTAAAATAAAATGTGTCGGAATTGTTTTTTCACGAAGTTCATATTTTATTGTATTATGTTATCCTTCATTAATTACAAGTATTGTTCTATCATCTATAACGTAACAGTATGTATGCATTTGTAAACATAATTTTTGATTTCACTAGAGTTTTGGGAGTTACAAACAACAAATTTATTGTCTCTTTTATATTCCTTTTCCTTTAAAAATTCCCGTATTTTAATCATTTTATACAAATGGAACTTTTACCGAACCGAAAATGTGCCAAGCCGAGATTCGTGTCTCGCTGGAGGCGCCCTTGCGCTAGTCGCGACACAAAACAACGCTCGCCCCAAAGTCCACGAGAAGCTGTAAAGGTCATATGCTACCAAAAATGCTACAATGTTTTTCCCTTTGATCAAATCGAAATTCGTGACGCAGTAATCAGGCTATTTAGGGTAAATGGGAAAAGAATACTACATATTATTAATCCGAATATAAGAGTCCTTCATTGAATGCCTTTTTTCATCTATTTGCACTAAAAATTATATGCGTACCAACTGAAAACGTGGCTTTGGAAAAATAAGCAAATTATAAAAACTATCTTTAAATTAATTTAAATGTTATGAACAAAATAACAGTCGTACTATTAATAGAGAGGTTTAAAAGAGAATTCCATGGGCTTTGGACGTTATAAGCATCAGTTTCTAAAAATAATTGCAATAGATTGTAAACACATTTTTTTATGGTGTAGAATGTAGACAACAGAGCAGCCACCTGCTCTGTTGTCTACACCATAATAGATCCACATCTATATATCATATAATGCCTCCCTTTGACAACCGCGACATAGGCCGCGCTTTGGTTGCGTTGTCGGCTTTTAAGTCGCTTCAATGGCATAATTTCAACGGCCTCTGATATCCTCACTTAACGTAGCATAGAACAATTAAATTAAAATTTTCTGGACGATTCTCAAGGTCTGGGCGTATTCGTATACAGTCTACCATTAATTTTTAAGACGTTTATATGCTTGTTTATATGTGAAATAACGACCTTTGACTTGACTAAGTCGTTTTATAAGACGCCATAAACTTACAAATACCAAACCATAACATAAAGTGCACGAAATCTGCGTTAATACATTACAAGCTCAGGTGTTTCCGAATCCAATTTGCTTAGGACTAATTTCAGACAATTTAATATCTTCATTTCAACAAAAACCCAAACGTTTTTAGGGCAGAGATTTTACCCTTAACAAGTGGGAAGCGAAAATAATTGGACATTTTACATTAATTTAATATATTAGGTGAACGTCATCATAAACAGTCTTATTCAATAAAATGATTATATTTATATTGTACTTGTATTGTATTGAATTATGTTGTGTCTGAAATTAAACCACGAGCGCATAGAATACCAGCGTGAAACAGTATTTATACCCCTCTAGCGGAGTATAAAGCAAATTGCGGTTTGTGCTTTCGTTGTCCATGGGTGGCCTTGATTTTTTACTATAAAGGAGAATCCTGATTCGTTGACTGCTCTAGAATTAACAAAACATTTTTATATTAATATTATAAAATGTTTATTGATAGCAAATTTGTCTCAATGAAGTTTCATAAAAGTAATTGAAGAGAGTAACATGATCTCAATTTATTATAACTACAAGCGTTATACTTGTTCTTATTTTGATCTTTTTTGCCACGGACACTGGGTATTTAGTGCAAATAGATTAAGCAATTTTATTTTAGTAAAAAGTTTAAATAATCCGAGACGTGAAAAAATAACTTAGTTTTGCTTTAAACTGAGACTATAATAAGCATATTATAAATTAGGTATTTAATTGGTACTAATAACAGTATCTAAATAAACGTATTGACTGGCTTCAATGTGATACAAAATATCTTATTAATGACATGTCAATTTCTTATCAAGAAATGAGGTTATATATAATGGTATTCGAGACTAATTTTCTTTTACTTATCGGCTGTCAAGTCTGTTAAAAATACATCCAGTTTTTATTAAAACAGCTTATTTACTTTTTATACTTAAAATTACAGCTGTAATACTGTTATTATATATTAATTGTAATGTAAAAATGATCCATAAGAAAAGTCACTCTTCTCTGACTCAAAGGAAATTACTTTATATTTAACCACCTATTCGATCAAACGTTAAAGTTTTTTTTATGGTACTGCGGCCAATGGTGCAGGTGGATCTCCTATACGGTTAGAGAACACCGCCGCCCTAGGACAACCGTGCCACAGTTCTCGGTTTCCGTTAACGACTTTATACGTCGACATTTTTAAGAGCCTCCGATATCCTCACTCATACAGTACTCATAAGTAGAAGAACCGTTTCAAGTAAAAACTACCATTTCACGATGAGTATCTGTGAGCCCGTAGTATCAATTCGGACGAGGCACACCAATATGTGCACCACCATATGCTTCAACATGTCTCTCCTCCGGGTGCGACAGTATTAAGGCACTCGGCCGGCCAAAGATATCGATGTTAAATAATGATATAAGTTTATTTAGACGGTTATTTATCAGACTCTATTTTTGAGGTTTTAAAATTAAAAACCCTTGTTTGACATGTCGTTCAAATTTTAAACCTGGGCTTCCCAAAACTACCTATGCGTTCCTAAGAATAGATTCGCAAGGCGATTTGAGCCTCGATTTCAAAACCTATGCTCAGAAAAGCAAGCATACAGTAATAATAATTAATATATCTCTTGATTGACATTATTGGTTTGTTTTGTACATAATAAAAAATATATTAAATATACTCTAGAGTTTTTCTGATAACCTCATATTAGGCTAACCACTACTGTTTTTATTGACAGTACTGGAGGTAGTTTTGATTATGGTAAGGTGAGGGCGTCGCAAGAAAAATAACAATTCATAGAGTAAATTAGTTTTGGAAGCTCCGTCTAAAACAATTACTTAAAAACAGCGATTGTTTAAACACATGATTAAGAAGCAGGCAGCGTTCAAGAGTTCACTTTATTTCACTTTACATAGGTTTAATCCAAGCGAGATTAGATCGCTCCGCTATCTCAAGACGTGCTATATGGGGCAATGAACGGGGGACTGTGTTTATCCCTTGGGTACTGCTTGATCGACATTTTTAATTCCAATTATGTTCGACGTCAAGTAGTCGACAGTAGAGATATGTGAACGTAATAACGACGAATAATATCAATACAACATAATGTAGAAAACAATATCGTTTTTATAGATTTTTTATGAAAACAACCGCGGGTGTGTTGCCGTCTTTTAAAATATATGATGGGGTAATTGAGTTTCTTAATTTTTCAATATAAAATTACATTTAAAATTTATATATATATATATAATATAAAAACAAATGAGCGTTAGCGAGAAAATTTAAGGCCGGCAACGCACCCGAGCGCGACTCTGCAAGGGCAAGGAGTGTCCATGGACATAGAACAGCTTTTCCTCGGCGAGCCTCCTGCCACTTTTTCCATAAAAAGATGGCAATTAATATTGTTTGAAGTGATAGTGTATAAGTAAAATATAACTTGAATCTCAAACAAGAAGAACCTGTTACAATCACTTCTCTCAGTACATAGTGAGTACATATTTAGTTGTAATCTTTACGCCAATACATAGCATCCTTATAAAAGTAATTAGGAATAGTGGGTCTCCTATATGGCGAAAGAGCTTCGCCGTCCACGGACAACCGCGCCATACTCCGCGCATTGTTTGTGCCAGCTTTTTACGCCGCTTAGGTGGCATTTTTTAGGGCCTGCGATATCCCTCTCACTCAGCGAAACAGTAGGCATACCGTTTCAAGTATCCTGAGTATTCTGTGAGTGGCCGGGCGAGTGTCTTAATACTGTCGAGGCCGCGCGAGAATCATGCTGAACATATTATAACGCTCTTATTTAACCGGCTCGTCCGAAGTGATACGACGGGCTCACAGAATACTCAACGTGAAACGGTACTTGTATTGTGTTCCGCAGATTGAGTAAGGATATCGCAGGGCCTTAAAAAGCCGCTTAAACGGCGTAAAAAGCCGCTTAAATGGCGTAAAAAGCCGGCAACACAACCATGCGCGGCCTGTGGTGCGGATGTTCATGGGCGGCGGTTATCTCTTACCATATAGGAGACAAACTTGCTCCGTATATACAATATTTGAGTACACAATATTATTCACACAAGCGAGAGATTATGTTTCATTGTTTATTATTTGTTTGTGGTGTTCCTTTCAACAAATACCTTTTCCTAGATGTATCTTGAACACAAAATTGCGGAACACTGCACTAGGCTACATGGTCAACTTGTAGTATTTGGTTTACCAAGCGTTTTTTAACTACGAAGAAAATCCAGAGGTCAAGTGTGAACTTTTGTTCGCAAAACGACTCAACTTTTCTTTTGTTTACTACGACATTAAATAGATGATTCACGTGAGTTAGGGCACTTGCTCCAGCCCTTTCAGAGCATCGCTTTTAGAATCTGTATATAGTGTAGGGTTTTGTATTATACTAGCTGTAGTTTTACATAAGGCGTATGTTTATTTTATATATACTATCTATTTTCGGCATTCATTTTTAAATTTAGTTGTAGGATTTTATTTGATGATGTGAAAACTTTAAGAAAAATGATATAATTCAGTGATATCAACTAAAGAAACTACAATAAACTTTGAAAGCCTCATATCTTATGAGCCTTGGAAGCGAGAGGTATCGAGATCGATTCCAAGTCCGAGTAAATACTGTCTTACCGGAGGGAGAGCAATGCCGAAACATGCTGATGCACTGATAGGGCCGGCTGTATCTGTGATACCTCGATGTTTGTTCCACAACTGAGCATTCTTAAAGCATTTTATGCCGCGCACCATCACTTTATGGAATCAGCTGCTTGCAGAGATGTTACAAAACATTACGACTTGGGGACATTCAAAGAAAGAGCGTACCTATTCCTAAAACGCCGGCAAAGCACACACGGCCCAGCAAGGGCTGGCCTCCTATTTCATATAAAAAATAAATTGTATTCATTTGTTTTTTTTCTTTTAAAAAGAAATAAGACCTACCTACTATCTAGAGTCATATAATCCTTAAAGATTACATTTTGTACCTACAATTAATAATGGAAGCAATTTACACACCCTCAGAATATAACTCAGAATAAGTTATCACGTTTTCACAAACCGCGAAAGCATTTACATGAGTTTATTTTTATAAGACGCGAGACGTGTCATCGGATTGGAATGATAAATGATCACATTTACATGTTGGCAATAAATTAAACTTGTCAGTATTACAAATTTGGTGGTAAATTTACTAGTAACCACCAATGTAAGAGTCTGATTCATACATCTTGGTTCATCCGAAGTGACAAGTTCATCACAAGCGCACAGATCACCAGCGTGAAATACTACTGCTACTGTCTTTCGATGATTGAATGAGGATTCTGGAGGCCCGTGAAATTATACCGCTTAAGCAGCGTAAAATGTCGGCAACACAACAAAAGATTGGGTCTCTGTTGTCCATGGATGGCAGTGATGTCATGACTGATATGTTATCTGTTATATAATTAAAAACGGTTTCACAGAAGGCTAAAAATCATTGTATTTGCTGAGTGAGTGAGGATAACGGAGGTACACTAAGTTTGGTTCACCGTGTAAGTGAAAAGCTGACAACGCACCTGAAACTCCATATTACTTATTTTTAAAATATAATTTTTCTTAAAAAGTGTTATAACTTAGTATTGAAATACCTATATACAAAAACAGCCATCAAAAATATAAAGACTGTATACAAAGTACCTATTTAATTGTAATTAGTCTAACAAGAGACGAAATTCTACAAGAGTATGCAGTGGCTGGTAGGTACACTGCACTGTCCCAGAAAGCACAAAGGCGGGCGAGTAATGAAATTCGTCGGTTTCGAAAGAATAAATGTGGAATGTGGTTGAGAGATGAAAGGCGATGAAATAGGGTGGTAATAAAAAGTAAGCATTCCATTTGGTCGGCGAGTGCAGCTTATCCCCGGATAAACTTTAAAGATTTATTTTAGTACTTACAAAAGTACATCTATCTTATGCCTGATTGACAGATACAATGACAGATGGAGGCTGTTCCGAGCGGCGGTCACAGGCCCTGAGCGGTCCGTACCGTTAGCTTGTTCGGCCTTGACGGCCCTTCCAGCGAAAGGGAAGGTGCGCACCCTATGGAAACTGGAAATAGAAGGGTGATAGGGTTGGGCCCAGTATAGCTCCAAGAAAGCAAAGCCAGTAATGGAACTCGGCCCATGGCGTTGTTATGGTAGAGTGTGGCTGGGCGCTGCTCGCAATCGTGGCCCACCGGTTGAGACTCCCGGATAATTCTGGAGAGGCCCAGCGGAGTGACCAGCGGACGAAGCTGCAGTTCCTGCTCTCCGGGTTGTCGTAATACGGACTGTGTTATCTCAAATTTACTCTATGGATTTAATGTCATTTCAGTCATAGAGTGACAATGGAGAATTTTTTATGTAACTTGACAAATATATTTGTCAACGTTTTTGTGCATTGGGGATCGGATGATGCAAAAACAAATGGCTGCCGCAACTATATGTCAGTCTGATATAATTTAATTATTATTATATGTATTTTTTATTACACGCTGACTCGGCTTGCATTTTGATTGACTTGAGGTTGATTCAGATTACAGATTATTTTGCCTAACGTTTCTTAATACTGTAGGTATTTACACAATATATCAAGAGCCTTGTTGGAGCGAGCTTCCGAGTAATAAACTACAGAGACAATTTAACGTCGGTTTTATTGGAGTTTTTTTAACGGAACATTTAATCGTCGCGACTGTGACGTTGTTACCCAGTTAAATCTTTAATCAATAAATCTTTTATAGCCATACACTTTGTAAGATTTTTTCGCGTTAAAGTGTATGGTGTCATAAAGGACTCACAAATTAGTAATTGTATTGTTTTGGTTAATGAGTGATGGTACTGGTGTCTCTCTAAATTATAATGTTTAAGCAGTGTGCAAAGTCAAAACTTTCTATTTAGCGCAATTGTCTATGTCTTTGGTGATATCTACCATCAGGGAACCCTTAATGATATCCGCTTTGTAAAAAATACTAAATTCTATTTTTAAAGTAACCTAACTTTAATTCGATAGAATCAAATGTTTGCAGCAGGAGGTCTCGACTTCTGTATGTAATAGTCACAGTTTACTTGTGAATTGCGAAGGTCAAAATTATTCCGTCCACGTAGACCTTAAATCTATACTTGAACTAAATTTCGTATTGACGAAACGTGTTACATTTTATTACAGATTTACTTTTTTATATTTCACCCTTGGGAGTGTAATTGATAGTGTAATAATTTTCTTAAGAAAACTTAGAACACTGGAAATACATTTATGGCGGATACCAGAGCAAGTGGGTCTCCTATATGGTAAATAAGAACCGCCGCCCATGGTCAACGATATCCTCACTCACTCAGCGACACACTACAAGAACTGTTACATGTTAGTATTCTGTTAGCCCGCTGTATAACTTCGGATGAGGCGTTATAATTTCAGCATATACTAAAAGCAAAAAATATATTTTTAAAAACTATTTATATTTTTATAGTTTCACACTGGTATTCTTATCGGTCATTACACATGGGACACGGTACAAAGACAATGCTGTTCTCTGTGGTTCAAAAATATTACCTTAAATAAATCTGTACTTCCCTCCTAACTACTGAATTTTTGTAATTTGTAAAGGCATTATTCAAGCGAAATTTTTGAACATCCATAAAATATTGAAATATGACTTCATTAGGAGGCTAATGCTGTTATTGAGAAGCCTAAATGAGATATGCCTCCCAATTTATTGCTAACGAACAACGAAATATTGTAGGTCAGTAAAATTAAGGTTGCCTGTTTCTCGTCCTGGTATTTATTATATATAAAACCTTCAATAAAAAGAAAATTAAAATCGGTTTTCCCATTTAGGCCTAATCATGCTACAGATGTTCCTGAGCCTTTTCTATGATATAACGGGAAACGCAGTAGACGATTCTCCTCTATAACACATGTGTACACTACATAGGAGAGCCATGCTGACGCATAAGCTGACTGAAATTGGGTCGGCTCGACTGTATTGATACCACGGGCTCACACAAGCCTTCATCATCAGCCCATCTAATTCCA
Source organism: Delias oraia (assembly GCA_018230265.1). NCBI lineage: Eukaryota > Metazoa > Arthropoda > Insecta > Lepidoptera > Pieridae > Delias > Delias oraia. The sequence continues at coordinate 73 of DWCF01002182.1, read as the reverse complement.
CTGCTGGACATAGGCCTCCCCCAAAGACGCCCACCCGCTGCGATCTTGAGCGATGTGGATCCAGCGGTTGCCC